>JAVYIG010015202.1:0-37346 GCA_035222895.1 Strongylocentrotus droebachiensis | reverse complement strand
GTGTCGACGTCCAGGGCGAAAACAGACGCGACATGCATAATGCACGATATGCGTGACGACAGAGATACCTCATGGATATTCAACATTGCATCCGTAGACACACGACCGATGACCATCCACTCACATGAAGTTGCGTAATAAATGCACGCTGAATGGGTATGACTTACCCCGTGTGAGGTTTCTTTCTATAGGATGTGCTTTGCATGTAGTAGCTGCACAAGAGATGAACAGGGCTTCCCGTCGACGTCCAAACTTAGAGACCTATTTCCATCATGATTGCCGCGATTTTTATATAGTTTTCGTGAATGGAGGTATGAAATCAAAGCTTATTTTGTGATTATTACGGCCATGTATACTCAAGTTTGATTATCATTTTCTAAAGGAAAGTTTTCACAAGAAAACCAATGGACTGACACTTCAGTCGCAAGCTGCTTTCAATATTCAACACACAGTACAGCTGCGTGCTCGGGAAGCTCCAACACCGGCACCGGGCACCGCAGGCGTCCGACGCCTGCGGCGCCGGTGTTCGAGCTTGCTGGAGTTAAGCTGAAGTGTGTGTGAGTTCAGCTGAGCTCGAGTCGAAGAGATTTGACACTTTGAAATTGTTATCTGTTGGTTTGCATCATTATTGCCGCGATTTCAATATAGTTTCGTGAATAGATTTACGAAACCTGAGCTTAGAATTAGTAAAAGTATTACTAATGTCTACGTTTTTAAACGACTGTCTGATTTTCTTATGAAAATTTTACTTTGAAAAATGATTATCGAAATTCATGGTCAGAAATAATCACAATCTAGGAACTATTATTATGTTACAATTCTTGCATCAAATCAATGCATGAAAACTTAGTTATTGAACTAGAGATTTTTTTTTTTTTTTTAAATAGGCAATTATGAAGTAGGATGTAGGAAGCCTCAAACCTTAGCCTACTAAACAAATCTCAACAAAGTGTAGGCCTATCCTTTTATGAATTAATGAAAAAGTAGCCCCAGAAAAAAGAACCCCCAAAAGTTGAAAAAGTAGCCCCTGAAAATTTTCCGAAAATTTGAAATGGAGCCCCAGAAATGAAAAACTTAATTTTTTGCCTGCGCCCCCCTCTAGAATTCCGCGGATTTCCGCGGGTCCTGAGTTGAGTGTATATATAATATAGGCGTGGGGTCTATGGGTTTCAAGGGGCCATAAACCCCCGAAAGCTTGGGGGTTTTAGGCGTTTAATTAGGGTCAGATGAGCATTTTTTTTAATACTTTATTTGTGGCACCTGCGGGTCACTAATTGGCGTGGGTCAATACGTAGAGTTGCGTAGTGTTGCGTACCACCTACGCTGGCCTACGTTACTATATGCTGAGGGACGGAAAGGGGTACGCAAGATGAACAAAAACAATTCAACATGTTTAATTTTTTTCGCGTACTTTAGGCATAGAAACTTGACGCAGAAAGTACGTCTTTTTACGCAACACTACGCTACATGCCTACGCAACAGTACGCTACCCTACGCCAGATTGACAAAGCAGTAAAAGCTTTCAACACAGTAAGCAACCATAAGCAAACCCGTACGCCAGCCTACGCATAACCTACGCAGGGACTTTTTTCCCATTAATACGCAGCCTAATTTCTGCGTAGTCGGTACGCCACTCTACAGAACTCTACGCAGTTCCAGTGGCTTAAAGAATAACTACCGGTACAGTTGGATTGTTTTTTAAATTTAATATAAGGCCAAATTAAAAAAAAAACATGCTTAAAGCGTCCTGTTTTTTAGAAAAATGGGAGGAGGCCCTTTTTTTTTTTTTTTTCTTTCAAAATGGCCGCTCCGTACATTTTCCCTGACATTAAGGCTATTTTTCAAGATGGCGGCCGAGATTTTTTTTTTTTTTTTTTTAAGTCAGAAATACATTCTAGCAGTGCTTTTTATGTTTTTTTTCTTTCAAAAAAAAAAATAGGAGGCGGCCCCCCCCCAAAAAAAAAAAAAAAAAAAAAAAAAAATCAAAAAAAAAAATTGGAGGCGGCCCCCAAAAAGGAAGCGGGCGGGGACGCTAAACATGTATATTTTGTAATGGCCTGAATGGCAAATAAAGTTCTTGGTGGTTTTAATTTAGACAGTCTCTATATATCTATTTACACCCCCGCCCCCCTCTATAATCCCGCGGATTTCCGCGGGTCCTAAACAAGTATATTTTTTTAATGGCTTGAATGGCAAATAAAGTTCTTGGTGGTTTTAATTTAGACAGTCTCTATATATCTATTTACACCCCCCGCCCCCCTCTAGAATCCCGCGGATTTCCGCGGGTCCAGCTAGTATACAATAATAACAGATCAAAACTAGAAATGCAATCGTGTCACAACGATGTGCGTGCAATGACGCCATGTTTCTACGTGTCAAACGAAGGAGCTACTCTCGGACTATCCAGAGCATTATGTAAGAAGTCTGTAGCTTCTGTGATAGTTGAGATAGTTAGGGCGAAAGAAAGGTCACCAAAACGGCTCGAAACGGAAAAAATGGTGCCTGGACGGTCACGCATGAGGGTTTCCGGAGAATGAAGAATTTAGTGACCTTTAAGGAATGTTAGAGACTACGCCTACGAATTTTAAAGGGAATTGGAGTAGAGGAAGGGATCTAGAAAGGGCTCGCAAGCACTGCGTGCAAAACCAATAGGACTTGGTGCATGATCGATGAACATGTTGCGACGCGTGCTTTGGCACGAACGGCCGCCCATACTAACACAACCAAATAACAGTCTTTAAAAATGACGTCATGGCCGAAACGTGTTATAATAGGGCGGAAACTCGGCGGAATTCGTATAGTCACTCTTGTTCAAATGCAATTTACTCACAATTTTCTGTGTGAACATATACCATATTTGGTATCATTCGAAAGGGCACTTCAGTGCAGTCAGTTTGAAACCATTGTCATCTGCGCAAAACGTACTGAACGCATTAAACGCGCTATTACGTAAAGCTTAGTAAATTCATCATTTTTGGCGATAACTTGGCAAAGAGGGCATTACACTTTACTAAACCTAACATACAGTTGTCCCGTATATGGATACATGTGTCTGCCAAGTTTCATTGATGTAGGTATAAAGATCGCCGGTTTAGAGCAAGTTGAAGTTATTTCTCAATTTTCTTGAAAATGGCGAATTTGGAGGGCAATTTTCTCAAATTTGGTCAGTGATAGGGTATATAATTTTGTATATGGCTGGAAAGGGCATATCTTCAAGTATCTAAATCCAAAAAAGGGTACGGGTTTGCTAAGCCATTATGGAGATACGGCCACAGAGAGAAAGCCAATTCCCAGAACTTTAGAGGGCGCTATTTATGTTGTGCAAGCCCATTGGAGCGTGACATTTAGCATGGCTATGTGCAATTATGAGATAAAGATACTGTGAGATTTAAATACAAAACGGAATTTATATGAGAAAGTTATGGCAGTTTTAGATTATTTAGGGGTCCATTTTTCAAGAACTTGAGAGATTTTTGACGGAGTCGGTTTTAGATTTGAATTTCGAGTATGAAGATGGCATTTTGAAGGTCAAGTCATGTGTCGCAGATGAAAGAACATCTCTCAGACTATCTAGAGGAATTTGTTAGAAGTTTGTAGGATGAAGGATAGTGGAGACAGGAAGAAAGAAAGAAAGGCCTTAAAATGGACCAGAAACGGACAAAATGGCGCCTGGACGGTTATGCATGAGTGATTTCGAGAATCGAAGAATGTAGTGACCTTGATGAGATGTTAGAGACTATGCCTATGAAATTTGAAAGGAAAAGGACATGAGGAAAGCACCTAACTAGGAATAACAAGCACTACGTGCAAAACGAATGGGATTCCGGACGACAAGAAGAAGAGGAGGAAGTAAGAATATTAATAAGAAGAATGTGAACGAAAACAAGGCAATGACGAAGGTTCGTCATTGCAAATAAGTCAGCTTGAACCCACGAAAGCTCGAGAGCTTATTTCCAGTGGGGTCCCTTACAGACATGTATAAAATTAATAAGTTAAAATAGTAATATTTACAGACAGATAAGACAATTAAAAGAACTACTTATTAAAGATAATAATAATAATAACAACATTAAACTGATGATAGAAATGATATTAAGTACAAGAAGAAAAAGAAGAAGAAGAAGAAGGAGAAGAAGAAAAAGAGGAGAAGGAAGAAGAGGAAAATAATGATGAATTTGTAGAATTTCTATAACGTACGAAAACATAAGTATATACAACATGAAAAAGTATGAACCGACAGAAGAATAAAAATTTCAATCATATAACATGTCATATAACACGTGCGAATCTAAAAGTCCCTAATGTCCGTCCAATGACGCCTTGAATAAATTTGAATAAAAATTAATAAATACTTGAGAGAGATATATATAAAAATAGTACTTCAACGAGAAATAAAACGTACAATCGTTAAAAGGACACGAAATTGTCCTGCTAATGACTCACGTTTTCACTCCTGTCCGTCCAATTCATTATATTACAATCTACCGACTCATATTCGCACGGCAACTTCACTCCAAATGTTCAAAAAACAAATTAAATCACTCCCTCCACTTTAATGCATGCACTGGTACATAATGTTATATCATGACTAATTACAGCTAGTTTTGTTTGTTTTGTTTGTTTGTAGTTGTGTAGTCTGTAGTAGTTTTATTTCTTACCTTTTACCCTTTTGATTTTATGTCTGTTCTTTATGGCATGTGTATTTGTATTTGCATTTTTTATTGTATCAATAATATCTTAAATGTTTAAAATTTCAGGCCTTATGTTAATTTTGATCTAGTTTTTAAGCTGTTTTACTCTCTTATGGTATATTGTTTATATAATGTCTTTGTTTTCTACAATAAATTCTATTTTTTTGTAAATCTTTGTATGTACAGGGCTCTTTTGTAAAGCAGGAAATTGATTTCAGGGGCTATTTAAACAATGTGAAATCATTAATATGTGTGAAAGGTGGACGTCACTCATATAGAAGAGACTCTGACTGTTATATCATTTTTGTTTCTTCTGGAGCGTCTTGCAGGCTACTTGTTCTTACCTATAGTCAATGATGAAAACTATAATAAATTCCCACAGCGCCATCTACGGCGCACAGGCTTCTCAGCCAGGATGCTCTGATTAAATGATGCATGCATGTTCGCTAAGAAAAGAAGTGATGAAAAACAACGAATATGCATGTACGCTTTCATGTTGCATTTTACATCATTCCTGATAACTTTTGGATCACCATTGACAAAAATTGTTGATCAGTAAATTTGGTTTCCAAATCGCACGAGGGTTATTTTTATTTTATAGCAGTTCTGAAAATAATTTTTTGAAAGCATTCCTTTTCAAGGGACATTCTAATATACTGTAAATGATATTCTTCAAAACTGACAAGAATGAAATAGGGACAAATTATTTTTTAATCCTTAGAACTCAACCTTATCTTTTTAAAGTATCAGGATTGACGCTCATCCTATATAATTATATTCCAAAAATTATATAGGCCTAGATAATTATATAGATCGAGGCCTACTCAAATGAACAAACTTTCAACATAATACGTCGGCCTTCACTACTGCGTTACTCTGGCTTTTTTATAAAGCCAACTAAAATTTATTCCTAGTTTCTCGGCGGGATTTTGTCAAAAATGTGCAGGAGGGGGTTCGATGTTGTTTGATACTAATTTTGTCCGTACATACAAATGCTATTGGTTCAAAATTAACACCAATTTTATTAATTGCATTTCATTTTATTTGTGCACTTTAGGGGTTCAGAAACAAGTTGGAACTGCAATATATTTATATCCTACTAATTACCCTTTTTTTATTTAAATCTAACAATCTGATTGTCATTTTGTTGTGTATTTCAGAGTAAAAATATCAAAATGACACACACACAACATGAGGCGGACCGGAAAAAGAGGAAGAAAGGTACGAGAAACTAAGATTTATTTTATGTGGCCTAAAATACATGAAATATAGGGAGAAGAAGCCGTGTTATGACATCTGTGTCTGCTGAAATGTGACCAGCCATTGAAGAGAATCACCTTAGTAGAAGAGCTGCTGAACAGGGAGGTAATTTGCAGTGAAATTGAAAGAGTCAACGGCGCTCCCTCGGGTGATGTTAGAGACTGAAAGCCACCCCATCATCAGCTAATTTACAAGGTTGTTTAATGGGGCTACACCCGGTGTAGAATTTAAAAGCAACAATTCTCTTCTCTTCTCCAGAACCCGCCAAACAATGATGATGGGTAATTGCAGGTCTGAAAGGGAGCGATTTTATCAAAATCTTTGATAATACGGTGAAAAAGGAGAAAGAATGAAAGCCATCAAGTATCCCCCCCCCCCTTCTATGTAGCATGGTGTGTATCCCAGAAGAATGCGCCGCTGTTTAATTTAGGGGAACGGGTCGGCGAGCCTTTACGAACGCAGTAAACGTCAATCAGTGTTGGTTTACACGATTCTATCACAGAGGAACATGCCGACTTCTGTCAGCATGCGGCAGTCGCCATCACTCATTGGTCAAATCAACCGTGACGTATCGTATCTCGGGCGTTGATTGGCCGTTCGGTCGAGACTCCCACACATTTATCTGTCACAGGTGCATGTCAGTACGCGTGACACTTAGTTTGACACCATCGGTTCAATGGGAGGGGCGGGGTTGTCTGCGACTGTTTATTTACCGAATAGCCCTGTGTGATGTGCTGCCGAAAAGGTGCTAGACTTCTCTACCACAAAGACGGAGCTTTGGCCCTCTGACAAATTCAACTCCCCCTTTTCGCAGTTTCGATGATAATAAAAAGACACTGTCTTACTATACGCATGGGTTAATCTGTATCAGGTCCATCGCATTTTCTCTGACAAACAACGTCATCTTTAGAAAGATCGTCGTGTGGGTTTTGTAGATGGATTTCTAAAAGAACTGATTATTTTTTGTCGAGTAAGATAATGAGTTATTTTCAAGGCGTGGTAACGATGATATCTAATCACTATCAAAGGATTAAAGCTCTAAAATTTGCCGACACTCACCGCGAAAGGAGATAGGTCGAAATAACAAGAATCACAACGGATTAAAAATAAGGGGGTAGGTGATTAGAAGTGGACGAGGTTACATGTTACTGAAATCGAACACGACAAGAAATCGAATGATATTAAAAATGGGATGGAGAGAGAGGGGAGAGAGAGAGAGAGAGAGTGTGTGTGTGTGTGTGTGTGGGGGGGGGGTCATGATAACAATGAGTTTTTAGATTGCAGGCACAATCCCTTGTCAGTCTTAAAACGAACAAAACAGGGTCTGACATGTAAGACTGTAGAGTGCACCCTGTACATTCAAAGACCCTCTACTTCTCAAAGGCTAGTGACTCGTGAGTCTGCTATAGGCTCTGCTCAATGCTTTATGTATTGTCGTAAAGTGTCATTTAGAGTCTGTGCTTGCAGACTTGTTTCTGTTTAATAGCAAATTACCGACAAAGCTGCAGCTATGTAATTTGTTGATCACGGTCCAATAGAATCCATGCCTTTAGACTAATTACTAATTTTACTTTGTGAGTTATACGACTGGGACCTCGATACTTTGATCCGATAAAATGCTCCAGCGATATTTGCTTCAAGCTTTATCTCGAGGCGCCGTGGTCTCGTGGATGCGTCACCCGACTGCGGATCGCATGGTTCGCGGTTCCAGTCCCGCCGCGTCTCAAAATGTCAGTTGACAAGACACTAATCCACATTTTGCAACACTTGACCCAGGTGAGGTATAATTCCTTGAAATGCTAGAGCGCCAAATTAACAGCCATGCTGAAGCCGGGTAATCATTGTGGAGCGCCAGGGTGTCAAGTCTGACAAAGAGTATAGCCCAGGGTTATGATTACGATTGGGTTTTTGGTTAGGTTTGGGGTTAGGGCTAGGAAAAGCGCTTGGTCCAGGAAGGATGAACTTAGGAATACGCTTAGTGTGGGAAATCGATTGCGGCTGTGGGGGGTAATTATCACCGGTGCATGTGTCCTATAACCTTCAATTGAGCATATCCCAACTACTAACTCGTGAATATTGCAAAATTGAATACTAAAAATTATTTCTAGTTTTGCTTGATCGCTACGCTCGCTCGCAGAATAGATGAAAGCGTATATGATTATAACTTCCTCCCCCATCACACGAAATTCCGATGCACCCTCCCCCCTCCACCGAAAACATCTCTCTCTCTCTTTCTCTCTCTTTTTGGCCTGTGTAATATTAAGTTGATCTCAATAATAAGGCGAGGCGGGTGGGAAAGCCGGACGGGACGAAAAATCGGAGGCCCGAGGCAAAGCAGCAGAAAGTCATTCGCTTTGGTGCTGCGGCATTGCCTTTGACATCCAGCGGCCAAGCCCTTAATGTAAATAATAAACAATATATGGCTTGCGTCGCAACCTCTTTTGGGGCAGGGCCGGGTATTGTAATACTTTTCTCCTTGCTGTGCAGTTATTTGCTAAATCCGACTTAGGCCTATATTCTACTTACCTCTTGCTATGCCGCGGACTTTCCCTTGCATTTTTCATTCGCTCTTAATTGACGCGCATGCGCTGTAATCCACTACCCCTGTTTCTTGTACAAGCAATACAAGCATCTTAGCCCAGTTTCGGCGGGATTTCAAAAACAGCGGCTTGACTTATTCGGCGGGTTGAGTGCCAGATAAGTAATTTCGTAATTCCTCTGCAATTCATGTCGGCAAAATGAAAAGAAAATTCATTACCGAACTGATGAAATATTCTTCAATCTTTGTGTGTCGGCATGCATGCAAAGAGACCCTATGGTCGTGTCAAGGGGCCAAATCTCCCAGCAATTTTTTTTTCTGTCTATGTTGTTTTTCGGAATCCTTACTTTAATATAAAGAATTAGGATTCCCAGAATAAGATCCCCTCGCCCTGTCTCCCTCCGAAACATTATCTTCTTTTTTGTCATTACGTGAAAAAGATTATTGGCATCTGTGTAATATATTTGTTCCGGATGCTCAAACTTAATTGGGTTCACAATATTTTAGGATTAATAAATTAATGTTTTCACCTTTACATATCATCTCTTTGTCAACATGAGTTTATACGTATACAGAGGCAGGATAGCACCAAATATGATTTCCAAAGCAAGAAATTGGTATTCTAATTTGTTTTCGTCGCCTCCGTCATTTTGAACGAAACTGCTTGGCAGCACGAAGGTCAAATTTATTACAATCATCAGTTGATCTTATATTATCTGGAAAGAACACACACACAGGCCTACATGATTGTATGCGTGGTAAAAGATACAGATATTAAAAATAAGGTTTACAAATAATTTTGCAATAAAGAATAAAGAGTTCTAAAGGAGGATGTGAATCGCACCTATGAATAAAGGGCAATAATAGTGATATAAACACGACTTTATGATTTGAGATGGTGTGACTATCTGCGCAAGGTATTTAAAAATTCTCCAATAGTTTTATACTAGTATCCCTGATTTTTCCTGATTTTATTGAAATGACAAAAGCAATGATTTTGTGTTTGGTTTCCGAGTTTTGGTTTACCCAAATTTCACTGTTTAATGTCTTAACCTCCTGTTATCCACATAGTTATGCTGAAATATTATGTATAGGCCTATGTTAAATTATCAAAATTAAAATCGTATCAGTTGACTCTCCACCCAGGTGTTAATATCGGTATAGGAAAGAGTACCTAGAACGGTGTGAATGTGAGCACCGAAGTTGGCAGCCTTGTTGCATGGAGCGCCATCAACACGTTGCATGTTGTACGAACCTTCTTTTTCTCTCAAAAAAAAAAAAGAGCCTTCGGAAAATGAGTGCACCCTTTATCATTTTACAGTAACCATGCGTGGTAACACATTGAAAAGTAGTATACGAACAGAGGTTTAAATGCTACATCGACCTTTCACCTATCTCATTGTTTCCCATGTCTGTAAACACCGTGATTAAAATATATCTGGTATTCAAGTGACGACTGCAAACTTTTTTTTTATAAAGAAAAACATACAATACGGTAGATCATCAAGAAAATATAATAGCATTCTTGCTTGGTCCACATTATCATTAATATGATACATTCATCCCCAGTTTTATGACAATGATGGCTCATATTATAATATAGTAATCGGTGAATCAGGTAGGGGTGTAATGCAACTATTTAAGCCTATTAAAATACACAGACACATGTAAAACGACAAGTAATCATGGCGAAACGAGCCTTAATCTACGGAAGCGTTTAAGTGCCATTCTACTTGACGACATGACGAGATATTTCATCTTGTCAAGTCGACTTAATATCCATATCATGTCGACATGTAAAGATATTTAACCTACCATGTCGACTTATCAACTTTTATTAGTCGACATGGCGAAATAAATTATCTTGCCAAGTCGACTTCACAAAAAGTTCATGTCGTCATGGCGACATAAGTTATCTTACCAAGTCGACTTCTAAAAAAATACATGTCGTCATGGCGACTTATATTATCTTACCAAGTCGACTTCCCAAAAAGTAATGTCGACATGGCGAAATAAATTATCTTGCCAAGTCGACTTCACAAAAAGTTCATGTCGTCATGGCGACATGTATTATCTTGCCAAGTCGACTTCACAAAAAAAGTTCATGTCGTCATGGCGACATAAATTATCTCACCAAGTCGACTTCCAAAAAAGTATATGTCGTCATGGCGAGATATGTAGTGTGACTTCTATTTCATGCAGCGCGCGTATATGGCAAGCCCTTTGTGTAAAAACCAGATAAACTCTGTTTTTCTCAGATAAACTCAGTTTATCAGAAAAACTGTGTTTATCAATGATAAACTCAGTTTATCAACAGATACACAGAGTTTATCAGAAAAACCCAGTTTATTTATTTATTTCTAATCTTTTGACAGGGTAGCCCATTCACCAACAAGTAGTGGTCTTCCATGGGGCCCTTAATGAACACATTTGCATCGTTTATAACATTTATACAGAACAGTTACAAAAATAATACTCGTTTGCAAAATAAACATATATCATTAACCTAGTATAAAACAGTAATGTCAATAGGAAAATATTAATTAAGTCGCAATTATGTGAATAAGTCATGTAAATATTACAGAACATGTACGTAGTGTATGTACGGCTGAGCCATTCACAAATTACAACTTTGTTTAAATAATCTTTTAAATGAATTGATAAAGGAAGCCGTTCTCAACGAATTATCTAGCTTATTCCATTCAAATATGGAAGAAAGAACTGGGATACACTTATAACAATCAGTGTGAAATCTAGGCACACGTAAACATCCACTGTCTATTTGCCTTGTATGATGCTCATGTACAT
The DNA here is from genome assembly GCA_035222895.1 of Strongylocentrotus droebachiensis. NCBI lineage: Eukaryota > Metazoa > Echinodermata > Echinoidea > Camarodonta > Strongylocentrotidae > Strongylocentrotus > Strongylocentrotus droebachiensis. The sequence goes on along the minus strand of JAVYIG010015202.1, from coordinate 26,048 downwards.
CATTAGGATTGATTAAGCCTACCTGAAGGTAAGAAGGTGCTAAGTTATGAACGCATTTATATATCATCACAACGCGACTTAACTCAAACCGCTTGTCTAGTGTCATCCATTTAAGACTTGTGAACAAGTCAGCCGACGGTGTGTCATATGTCTTGTTCAATATTATTCTTGCGGCCCTCTTTTGATTTTTTTGCAGCTTAGTTGTATGAGAATGAAACCGGTTCGACCATACAACAGAGCAGTAATCTAATCGTGGCAACACTAGACTGTTATAAAGTAACTTTAAGGATTTTTGAGGCAAAAAACTCTTTGCTCTCTTTATCATGCTAATGTTTTTCTTGATAAGTTTACTTACGTTTTCGATTTGTTTAGACCATTTTAATTCTTCATCTATCAAAAGTCCTAAGCACTTGGTGAATTTAACTCTTTTGATCAAATTGCCGTTTAATGAAATGGTGAAAGATTCAATTTTCTTGAGATTAGCAGGAGAGCCTATTAACATGACACAATTTTTTTCAGTGTTAAGAACAAGACGATTTCCCTTAATCCATGCTATGACTCTGATTAACGCAACAGTTAATTTGTCTACCACAACAGTTGCATCATTTGCAATGACGGTAAGTGTCGTATCGTCAGCATTCATATCTATGATACCTTCAGGAGTACATTCAGGTAGACTATTAACTTATATTGAAAATAAAAGGGGACCAAGAATTGAACCTTGTGGCACACTTAATTTGATGGTTGATTGATGCGACTTGGCTCCTTTGAATTGGGTCACTTGTTGTCGATCCCCTAAATATGATTTGAACCAATAAATAGTCCTATTACTACAACCTATACAAGCTAGTTTATGTAGAAGTAGCTCATGGTCAACAGTATCAAAAGCCTTACGAAGATCTATGAAGGCAGCTCCAGAAATTTCTTTGTTATCAATATTCAACGACCATTGATTTACAAGTTTTGCAAGGGCAGTAGCTGTTGAATGTTTAGGTCTAAAACCAGACTGATTAGGGTGTAATAATTGATTTACATCCAAGAATTCACTGAGTTGTTGGTGGACGGCCCTTTCTATAATTTTACTCACGAAAGGTAATATTGAAATGGGGCGGTAATTATTCAAAGAAGAAATATCTCCAGATTTGAATATTGGCACTACCTGAGCCTTTTTCCATTCACGTGGAACAACTCCTGTATCAGTTGATAAACTGAGTTTTTCTAGATAAACTGAGTTTACCAACTGATAAACTCAGTTTATCTGAGAAAAACAGAGTTTATCTGGTTTTTACACAAAGTGCTTGCCATATACGAGCGCTGCATGAAATAGTCGTCACACTACATATCTCGCCATGACGACATATACTTTTTTGGAAGTCGACTTGGTGAGATAATTTATGTCGCTATTACAAGATGAACTTTTTTTGTGAAGTCGACTTGGCAAGATAATACATGTCGCCATGACGACATGAACTTTTTGTGAAGTCGACTTGGCAAGATAATTTATTTCGCCATGTCGACATTACTTTTTGGGAAGTCGACTTGGTAAGATAATATAAGTCGCCATGACGACATGTATTTTTTTAGAAGTCGACTTGGTAAGATAACTTATGTCGCCATGACGACATGAACTTTTTGTGAAGTCGACTTGGCAAGATAATTTATTTCGCCATGTCGACTAATAAAAGTTGATAAGTCGACATGGTAGGTTAAATATCTTTACATGTCGACATGATATGGATATTAAGTCGACTTGACAAGATGAAATATCTCGTCATGTCGTCAAGTAGAATGGCACTTTAACGCTTCCGTATTAATCTTATCTAAAATGCGATACGTAATTTTGTTTTCATCTAAAAGAAAGAATTAGATACAAATAAAAGGACCCTCCATCTCGATGCTGTGATTAATGATTATCAACGTGACAAGTATACCCTCGAACAATAGTCTATTAGTGGGACTACGTGAAACCTGATTCGAATTATCAACAGCTCATAAAGAATACAAAGAGATAGAGCTTGCCCTTTCGCATAAAAGAAGTCATTATAAGGAGAAGGAAAAGCATGTGCTTTTATATCTCGCCTTTGGTTAGCGGCGAAGATCAAAGGGAGATGAACCGACTTGCAGATTAGTCGGCTAATTAGATTTCTTAAGAGCTTCGGTCATCGCGTAATCACAAGACAGAAAGCACCTTTCTTATGCATTGATTGCGAGAGCCGCAACACAACAGCGAAAGGCGGTGATCTTAAGACTCTATGAATAGGACCGTGTCGGAGAAAGGAAAGCAGTTTGAAAGTGATAGCACGACTTTAATAGGTTTTACAACGCGGATCTTTAGAGCTGAATTAGACCAACAAAATGGGGATAGGCGGAGTGGCGGATCAGCTAAGAAAAAAAGGACATTATTATACGCCCATTCTTAGTAAAACATAATTAGCCGACTGGTTTAGGTTGACAGGATTTAATCGGCTTTATTTTCGGTTTGTCTTGTACAGATGATTTTTGTTATGGGTTCGTTATTCCGAGGTATAATGATGAGACAGGGGATGCAAGTGTAGGGTCGGCGATAATTTTTTATAAGAAAAAAAACGGACAGGAAATTTCGTTTAAAAAAAATGCAAACGCGAGCGTTGTGAAGGAAATAAAGAGAGAGAGAGAGAGAGGGGGTGTGGTAGAGAATAAGATAGAATGGGATATGGTATAGAGGGAAAGAGAGAGGGAAAGAAAGGATAGTGGAGATGGGAGAGAGGCAAGAATGAGGAGGAGGGGGAAACGAAGAAGGAGAATGAGTAGAAACTCAGAAGAAAGGAGAAAAGAAAACGGTTCATGTTAAATTTATGCATGCCCTTATCTGGCATTATTTCTATTGTCAGTTACTTCCGTGATTAAATTTCACGCAATTCTGTCGTGGGAATAAGTACAATTTGCTTTGTAGATATCATTACAGATTCATTTTCGTTTTGTCTTAATTTTTCAGGAATTGGTATACCTATTTCATCAAAAAGAAGAAAAAAGATGAAAAAGGTAAGTGCATGCAAAAATAATAACAGTCAAACGTGTAGGGTCACAACGATTACGTTTTCATTTTTGTCTCATTTTTTGTTCTTCTTTTCTTTTGCCTTTTCCTTTCTTATTTTCTCTCCTACCTTTTCCATGTTACGCGATGCGAGTCCCATCTATTTACACTCTCATGCCACAAGCATGATGTTCCTGAAGTAATGACTCAAATATATTGACAGAAGAGGATAGGTGGTTAAATCTGACAGGATTTGGGGGTTTTCTCGCCCGAAACGAGAAAAATAAACGAGCAAAATAGATGGAGGGCTGTTGCTGACACATTTCGTGAGGACGGAGAAATGCTAGTAATGAATAGCTGGGTGTGATTCATACATCACTCCACATTACCATGGAATTTGTATGCCCTGTTTACATTACATTATTACGAGTGTTTCGTTTTCAATATAAATATTGAAGTTTTCTATTTATTGAACAATTAAAGAAAACAAAATGAATGAAGAACATGGCGTTCTGTATAATTATGCTTCTCTATATTTTATTTGTTTATCAAGTTTATTAATAACGAAATAATCCAAGAAACTGTTTTGTCTATAGCATCGAAATGTTTATACACTGATATTATAACAGTAATGTTGACAAGGCGAGGGCAGCGCGTGTTTTGGGGAAAGAATAAAACCTGAGAGCATGAATGCCCCCAACACATACACTCACCAAAGGGGGTGGGGGGGGGGGGGGTGTTCTTGCTACGAATATTATGTATTGTAATAACATTTCGATGACATGTTTTTTCTGCAAATATAAAATATATCAATTTCAAAGAAAATAATGGTAAATGCTTGGTTTAGTCGGTTCCATTATCTGAGCACATTGCTGCCTACAAAATGAAACAGCAATCTTTAAATGTGAACAGGTCAATGTATAGGAGTGCGACCCCCCAAGCTTGCTCATTGGACTACAACTTGAGGGGAATTTAATACAAAAAGGCGGTGAACTTGCCATAATATCATCAATTTAAACGACCGTTTGATGTTCTCTTTACCCCGTTAAACCCATGCTTCAGAGGCCGTGGAGGCGGGGGAGATTATTCTTTGGTATAAAGGTGATAGATCGCTCTACGACCACGTTGGTCGGGTCGCTCGACTTCCTGTTCTTACAAACAGCGACTTCAGGATGGGAGAAGACAAAAAGCGAATAAAACGAAAGCAGAAACGGAGCTTTTGAAAAGGAGGAAAAATCGGTAGGCGCGATGAAGAGAGAAAGGTGATTGATCAATGAGTTCGTCACCGATGTGATTTCCCTATCGTGGAAAGAAGGATGTCGGTGGTCGGCACGCGCACCGCCATAGTTACCCCGACATTTTAAAGACAAAATCCGATTTCGAACAAACAAAGAGGTAGGAGAAAGGCAAGACGTCCTTCTGAGATTTGTCATCTCACCTTCCATAATTATAAGAAATTATAAGAAAATAGGTGACATTAGTATTTAATGAAAGAGTATAATCATAAGCTGAAAACAAATCTTATAACTTTGAAATTTCATATCGACAACTTCAAATGTTATTAATACAAAATTGAAGAACACAATCATTACAAAAAATGCATGAATGTAAATTTTAAATGTTATGTATTAACTGACAAATGTATTCTTCCCTTAAACGACTGCACTATGATCAAGTACAGTGTTGTGAGCAATCGTTTGTAAATATCTTAATTTGTCATTAATTTCTTTTGTAACACAGCATTTGTATTTTTTGGGAAAGTTTGTATATGTTATGATTGGATTTCTTAATAAACACATTAAAAAAAAAAAGTATTGTTGTGAGGCACGTCGGACATGTTTAGAAGGGGACAAATTATACTACATTGTTGTATTTTGTTTTATGTTGATCCTCTGAAAATGAAAAATGCAGTTCAACTTTAACTTCAAATTCGAGTTCAACTATACGGTAGTCAGGAATGACTATTATCGAAAAATGTTTGTACAGTATAAGAAATATTTTCCGTCTTCTCCCTTGCAGGAAGACTTTTAAAAGTCATGGCTTGTAAATATTATTCTTTTAACAATTTGGCCTATATCTATTAAGCATGCAATTACCGAATATAACCACATGAATCCTCAGTTATGGTTTGCTGTTGACAATAATTTCAGCTAGTGGCAACATTTTATCACATAAAATATATTTTAATTGTTTTCTATTTTCTAATTCATAGTTCTAAGCACTGATTGTTAGGTCATTAACTGCAACCAATAAAATTTGCTCGTTTGTTCATTTATTTTTTTCAAGTTTCCTTTCATAGACCTACTGATATTTTCCGATTCCAATATTCCACCTTCATTACTAAAATTCAGTATTTCATGCAAGCATTTTTCATTTTAACGGAAATGATTTAATGAAGTGTAAATGAAGTTGATATGCACATGCATTCATGCCTCTGCCGCTTGAATGATAATTTGACGGCGAGCTTTCAACAAGCCGCGAGGTAAATTGCACCTGTTGCATCCTAACACGGATTCAAGCTTTAAAACGTAAGCATCATTTCATAGCAATAACACAGCCGTTTTACCACCGATTTAACACATGATCACATTATATCAGATTGATCAATGGCGGAATGGAATCGATTGATTAGTTAGCAATAGCCAAGGTTTCGCCTCAAGACAACCGCAACCTGGCACGGAACCATTGCCAATCTTCGCTCCTTTGTGATATTCAATTCCAGATGCTGCGATTCATTTTCGTTTCAAAATCTCGATACGTTCGATCTTCCTTTCTTACGTCCAATTTATTCACAATGCCACGATTATTCAACTAAAGAAAGGCATCAATTAAGGCGTTTAATATTCCAGATGCTACTGTAAAAGAAAAGTAATTATAGGTAAGAAAGTGCTCACCTTTGCCATGACGAGAATTGAAGTGAAATCAAGTTGAATGCCATCCTTCCATAGCTATAGGTGACCCTATGTGGCTTTCTGCATATGGCATTATTTTTTTAACGACACGATGAATCATATATAATCGTGAACTTTCTACTCGGGCCCATGGTAATGGGTACTAGAGGTGTTGTACTATAATGTGGATTTACACAGAGCCCCGTGGAAGGCCAGTACCGTTTAAAATAATTGTTTTAACAGGCTAAATGTACATGCATATTCTATATCATATTTAGTTATGAATTTAACAGTTTTATATTTTACAAATGAACAGGCTGCTCTAGATAAATATGTAGAATAAATACACAAATGAATAAATACATAAATAAACAAGTAAACAAATATTACACAATCAACGCCCACGAGACAAATGAATTCCGTTTTAAGCCTACTATAGATTGCCAGGAGTTAAGGGTAATAAAACAAACCAAATTAAAAACTGTGTTTTCACTTGTTGCTCCCAAATATAAAATGTATCTAGAAAGAGAGAGTGAAAGAAGGGGGATAGGGAATAAACTATAATTAGTTACCCTGAATTAGTTTCTTCTCAAAGATTGGTATAGGGCCACAATTCAAGCTGTCCATGACTGTTGGTAAATGTTTATTTATTGCTCTTCCTCAAGTTTCAGGAGCTAGAGACAATCGCTTTTAACCCAGAAAAAAAAATCTTATCCGTTAAAGAGGAGGGGATCTACATGTCATGCCACCTCTGTACTCACCCCTATCATACAATCTGCTACTCAATCGTTTTTGCAAAGGGTCAATCTGTTTTATTCTTTTCCGGTAATTTGAACACAAAGCTCATGAATTTGTAATTAAATTGATTTAAGTGAATAACCAAGCAAGTTGAACGAGATCAAAGAAAGATATATGTTATCGATGGTGGAGAATTGTATAGTGCTGTGTGATAACGATGCTCCGCCTCCCAAAGTGATAACACTTTTTACTATATGGTCAATATTTTCATCATGATGGCACATAAAGATAAACTTGACCTTGACATCGCTTGTTATTATGACGAATTTATGGAATGGCATAACTCATAATGGCCTAGTTCAATATCTAAAGTGATATCTGATTAACAAACCTACTGCCTGGTCTTTATCCGCTCCCCCGCATGAGACACAGTAGCGCTCACTTTTAGAATAAATATTTTAAAAACTTAATGAGATTGATAAACAAGATGTATATTTAAAGTGATTTAATTACTTTTGATGTCAAAAAGGTAGCCCCGTCAGTAAAGTGATTAAACGAATGAATGGTAGACCTTAAGAAATTAATATACACTGTTGGTCATAAAGGAGGAATAATAATTTTTTACCCCAATTTTTGGAATGATTTTGACGGTCGATTATTCCTAAAAGATCTAATCAATAGTATACATTCTCAGATTTTATTGAATAATTAATATAGTTTGCGATAGTTTGCGCGACTGCTAAAGCATGTGTGTGCTCAAGCCAGGGTAATAATCGGGAGCGCCAGGAGGGTCAAATCTGACTGACATGAGCGCTATACAAGAACCCACTATTATTATTATTATTATTATTAACTAGGGGACCTGCGTCCTTAAGTCATCACGGACGGTAATGAGGATTAATGCCTTACAAAGGGCACTAATATTATAGCCATGACAGATACACGTACACTTTATCAACCGTCACTAGACTCCTGTATCTGATATCAAACAAGAGCGAGGGAGATTAAAAGAGAGAGAGAGAGAGAGAGGGGGGAGGGTGAGACAGAGAGATGGGCGGATAGAAAGAGAGACACACACACACACATACACAGGAGTGATGTGGTGAGGGGAAGACAGGGGCACTGCCCCTCCCCTCGACCAAAGTCTACCCGTACACGAAAAAAGTTTATTTAAAAATCAGGGGGTAAGAGCACTTTTTTTTTTTTTTTGTGTCCCAAAATTTGAAAATTTGGCCGATCGATATTTTCAACCCCCAACCCCCCCCCCCCCCCCCCCTGCGTACGCGCCTGGATAGTAATGTTTACCCCTTTTCCAGACCAACAAAGTAAACGGCATCGTGAGCCTGAAAGAAAATGAGAATATTTCCTTTATATATCTATTCAAATTATTAACATTAATTACAATTTTAGGCCCACTCTTAAGACTTGTCTCATTTAGACAAATCCCTTTATTTGTGACAGTATAAGTAGTTTTTAACTGCTCATACGAAAAAGTAAGACGCACCCAGGACGCGCTCGTTTTTTCATAAAGTTCATAATTCTGAAAAGTAAGTACAGGGTCCGTTGTTCCAAAGGCTAGTAATTCAGAAAATAATGATACAGTGTTCTATGGTTCTATGTAGTTTTCGAAATTACGAACCTTATCGGAATTGTGAGCGGTATTTTCAATTTTCGGAAATACGAACCTTTGGAAGTATGCAGGGGCGGCGATTTCTTTTCATGACCGGGGGGGGGGACGAAATGCGAGGGACGAAGGAGCAATAGCGTAATGAGCAAAAACGTTGGGGGGGGGGGGCAGACAAAAATCTGCATCACCACCACTCTAACATGTTACGAAGGCCCTGGAAACGTTTTTTCATTTTGTTTGTTGGGGGGGGGGGGGGCTAAAGTTTTAACGATCAGGTAGAGAAAAGCAAAGCAAAGTGGAGCGTAAATTGGCGTAGGGTCCAGAGGCAAAGCTCCGGCGGTGTCAAGGGGCGGAGCCTCATGCAGCTCAGGGGTTTGAGGCATTTAATTATTATTTTGATACCTTATTTGTGACACTGGCATGCAGGTCATTTATTGATGTGGGGTCCAGGGGGCAGAGCCCCCAGGAGCTCAGGGGTTTTAGGCATGAAATTACGATCATATGAGCAACCAGGGGCCCGCGTTAGGGCACTTGGTAGGGTCCAGGGGGCAGAGCCCCCGGAAGCTCAGGGAAAAATCATGCCATTTCAACAACATTTATAAATCACTGGTATCGAATTAGAAATAAACCACGTTTAAATTTCATTTGGGGGGAGCTGCCCCCAACCACCCCCCCCTATCAGTACGGTGTGAGGGAGCATAGTGAATAGCAAAACTATAGTATAAAAACAAGCAATATACTTTTTTCACACTTCAATTTTCTAGGTATGTACTTGTAAATTTTGAAAGATATTATGCGAGGGAGCGTAGCTACCGAGTGAGAAGATTTTTGCATTTGTATTTGTCTAAACACTGCACACTGTTTTGTTATTTCTATAACTCTTCATCTTGTAAACATACAGTGTTAACTGTGCTAACATGATACCAACAGAATACAGATTTTCTACACTTGTAAATTTTAAAGTATATTATGTGAGGGAGCGTAGCGACCGAGCGGGAAGATTTTTGCATTTTTAGTAGTCTAAACGGTGCACTCTTGGGCCCTCCAGAGCTTAAACGTGTGTTGCAGTCTTTAGTCAGTATTTGCTATACAATTTTTGTTTGCACTTTTTCAAAGTTTGAGGGGTGGACGATCCCCCCTAAACAAAATGAGGGGGGGGGACGTGTCCCCCCCGCCCCCCCCGGGATCGCCGCCCCTGGAAGTATGAACCTTCTATAATAACAAACTATGGGAATTATGAACCTTCGGAAAAAAACAATTGACCCATGGACATAGGGCTTTTGAGTTTCTGTCGAGTTTACTCGAGATTTACGAGTCAGCCAAAAATGTCGGTATAATCTTTGATCTTTGACGACCAATCTCCGTAAAAGATAACAATATTTCCCTCCTTTCTTATTGTTTCTTTCTGGTTAGTGCAAACACGAACGCAAGATTAAAAGTAATTTTATCAAGTCGTTTTATCTATTTGATGTCCGATGATTAGTAAATTCGTTGGAAAAAGAAACTTGCTGCTATACGGTACAGGACTCAAGTTTGCATAGTCTGGTGGGCTACATGGAAATACTTTTCAGTCCCCCCAACAAACTTTATTTATCAAAATGGACCTACACAATCATACAAATCCCATACTCTCTTTTTTGTACAGTGTGAAAACTGTGAATGCGTCTTGGGCAACTTTCACACTAATGTATGAATAGGCGAGTTTGACATTAAACTAAATATAATGAGCTAAAATGGAGGGGGGGGGGTGTCTCTGTAGTCACGATGTAGAATGACGCAAGTGATACGTCCAATTGCGTATCAGGGATTTGGTATAGTAGGGGGGGCAAGCGAGAGAACAGCGAGAGAGAGGGGTGGGGGATAAAGGTGCTAACGCACATTTTTCTTTAATTAAATGTTATTATCATACAAGCCTATACTTCAGTCTCAGAGGCTAAAAACAATGTTAAATTGCACTATATATTTTTTTTTCTCACTGTCTAAAATGTCCTCAGATATTTATTAATTTAATTTTAGATTAAACAAATCAAAACAAAACTCGAGGCAGGTCAAAAATGGTCAGGATGGAATGAGAAATTACATTTGGACTTATTGAATTACTGATTTTACAAAAATTGTCACGAAGACGTCAGGTTTTTTCTCCAATGAATAACAAATTTCCCTTCATCTGGTTTATAAAAAAAAGTATGTCTCGACTATGCGCCTGTGTTTTTAGTTCACACTATATAAGAAAAGAAAAAAAGGAAAAATAAGAAAAAAAAAGAACAACTTTACTGTAAAACAAAACAAAACAAAGCAATGTGAGCAGAAGAAGAGAGCCAAGGCTGCTATAAGCCAAGATCAAAAGAATATTCCGCGACAAATAAACAATTCTTCAATGTACCGGTGTATCTTTTCATCTTGGAATAAAGCCGCAGTAAGACTCCATCCCTCCTCCAGATTAAAGGCGGCATGATTCGAGTTCTAAAACTTATATCCGCGCCTTCTCTGTTTGACTTTCAACCCACAATTTGTCTATTTTTTTTTTTATCAGCCGGCGGATCCAACGTATGTATAGAGAGGCCGCAGATGCGGCAGTCCTGTTTATTTCCCGAATATTCAGTATTTGTTTTGCTTTATTTGGTCTTCTATTCTTTTCCTTCTTTTCTTTCTTCTCATAAAACGCTGCAGACATGAGCGGTGTTGGCGGTGGACCACGCCGAGTGGTCCGGGGGTTCAAGGCAAACGAGTTGGGCAAAATCTCGTTTCGGCTTTCACGCCTTCCAACAGAGAGAGCTCAGCTCACGTCACGATATCCACAACGTCGGCTTCCCTTTCATCTTCCACTTCGCCTACAAGAGAGAAAGAAGCCATTCTTAAATCAGTAGGCCCATGCTTAAATTAAGTCTGTTGGCCTCAAATAATTCCTCCCGCCCCTAAAAGATAAAACTTCCCGAAAAAGACGCCCTCCCCCTCTTCCTCGATGCATATCATTAAGTAGAGAATACGCACCCATTGCCAACCCTCTTAGCCAATCAGCTCACACACTTGGCGGTCCGTCGGCACCTTTGATAACTGAAATCCAATTATTTGTTTATACAAAAGTGGCAGTGGGCTATTACTTCATTAAGTTGCCCGCCCCATTGTACCGCCTATCCCGGCCCCTCTTATAATGAACGCTATTTTGCGAGTCAACAAACCCTCTTGCGGGTCTTTTGTGGTGAACTAATGGACGGGGCCCCCTTTCAAATCCACCGCACAGCTTCCTCATTGGTGGGCGGCATCTCTCAAAGGACTTAGACCGTCAGATCATTGGGTAGCGGCGAGATAAAAGACTAGACGTAATGCGGCTTTCCCTCACTGACTATACACACACACACACAAACATCGTACAAATAACATGGGTTAGTATATTTCTCAATTCCTATACCAGTTACTCCCACACATCGAGCTATTTTCTTTTTCTCACTCCCTTTCCTTTCTTACCCGGCACATTGTTCATCTGATACGAGTCACACCACGTTCATTCTGCACTTACTTCGCCAAACGTTCGAGTTTCGAAAATACTCGCGTCCAAGAAAAAAACCCTTCATGACATAGGGCACATGAGTTGAAGAGCGCGTGGAATATAAATCAAACAACACGTGTATCTGGACATTAGTACATTGAAACTCCCACCAATTCAGTTGGAGAGGATAAAGCATGCCGAAAGGTGAAGCCTTAGCAAGATTCTTAGAGGTACGTTTCACTTTTATCATTGTTTCCATTGAACATTATCAAGAATTTGATTCTTGGATTCATAATCTTTTCATGACACTTGGTCAGTCCCAAAGACATAAACATTGAACAACCATCGTAATTATTAAATTTCATGTACATTCCGATCTGATAATTATTATATGAATATTAATCATGTGTTTTTTATTTTGCCATGAAGAACTTTGCACTCCCGTTGCCTCTCACCTGTTTTTTTCCTTCGATTTATGACCTTTATTCCGGGCCTTTATTAAGTGGATGTTGACATTGCGATGAGTTGCAACAAATCGAGATTTATAATTGTAAATGAATCGTATTTCAAATTATGATTTCGAAGAACAACTTTTGTGTCACGTCTTTTGAGACAGATACGTATGTGTATATCATACTATCAATGTCTTTTGGGTAGTATCGTGGAGTTAGAGAGTTTACTAGATTCTTAGCCAAGTAGCTTCATGACTCTTATATAACTCTGTTTTTATCTCCGGGAAAAGTAGGAAATTATCTTACCTCGCACGCTGATACGAAGAACGATTTTATGCAATTAAGAATTATCGAGTTCATAACCCATAATTACGAGTAATACACCGGGTGGAAAGTATTAATCCTCCATCTTTTTTAAGTCACAATATCTTCAATTATACGACAATATGTTGTTTAGTATGATGGACCATGTTTTACAATAAGAAGTCACTTCTGAAAGCTGTTGTCTGCAGTGCATACATATTTTTAAAATCATTGACAATGGAACATGTGCTCGTGTCATCGACGGTACCCAGCACTATTATTGTGTTTTCGTCTCCAAACGTTTAAATCCAATATTGCATGATCATTACTAAGTCTTTACCATTTACAATGGTATTCAAAATCGACATGCAAAACATCAACCGCTAAGAAATGAAATTATACAACTTTGGTATACTTCTCTCGGCATTTATCATAAAATGGTCTCGTGACGTGTGCTGTGCCTTGAATATCAAGATGCATGAAAGGTTTTTTAAAGTTTTATCTGGAGACCTGTTATGGACTGAAATACATGTATATCGTAAATGAAGTCCCGAATATTTGTTAACCTAAGTTAATATTGTGCTGCTCAACCATTGTATCAATAATTATAACCATTCTATAATGGTCGAGCTTTTAACTTAAATTTTTAAGTGTGCTCTTTTCCCGAATGATATGTATGTTTTGAGGGGAATTTAAAGCCCTATAGAAACTAAAGACGAATTTTTATTATCCTTTTCTGTTTCTGTGAGTTGTCATGACAACTTCCATCTCGCATAATTTTACTGTAATTTTGTTGTTGAGAAAATAATTAACACATATATTTCTGGAAATAGGAATGTGAAAGGAACATTGAAATGTCTGGACCCCCGTGTAGATTTAATATGCTGAGATTTGATAATAGATTGTGAAATTCAATTTAAGAAATGGGAAAGAAATTACAAGGCTATGCTTGGCCAAGGCCACAGACTACGAAATAGAAGATGGTAGCTTTATTAAGTGCATTTGTGGATGAGCAAAACTATATATATTCTGATCTTAGCTAGACGGAACATTCTTTTTCCTTGTACTACAATGTAGGTAAAGTATCATTTTCAAGGGTAATATGTACGAGTGTCGAAGTGTGTGTAGTGTGGAGGAAGGGTCTATTTATACCACATATTATTAAGTGCATCTAAATTAAATAGGAATTGGGAGGATTAATCCATATATTTGTTCACCTTTAACGGATTTATTCCAATAGGTCCAAGCGATGGTGGAAGAGAAATATGTACTATCACAACTTTGGTTATGTGCATGTTATTAAGATTGATACAAAAGTCCTTCACATATAATTAAATGTTGTTTCCATGTATTTTCGCATCCTATTTAAATTAAGCAGTTACCTATCAAATGATTTATAGGATAAATGTCAGTTCGTTAAATACACCCATCTCCCGATTATGGTTTTATGTGTCATTGATTGAAAATATATTAAATCTTTGTTTTAATTTGTATGGTTTACAGCTCTCAGAAACCAACGTAGGAAAAGCTGGTCAACCTAGCCCCCTTGCAATGTTAGCAGCAACTTGTCGAAAGATAGGAGGACCTCTAATAACACACGAACCAACCAGACACTCAGCTTCAGCACAGCCCGCCAGCCAAGATCAAAAAGTGCTCAAATCGCCAATGCCAGCCACTGCAGCAGTGCTCCCGATCTCGCATGCGGGAAGGAGATACGAGCTTCCCCCGACGCCTCCCGCTGAAGGTACTGTGCCGGTCCGTTGTGATTGTAGTGGTGGTTTCATGCATCGCTTGCCCCCAACTCACCCGCCTTGCTTGAAGCATCTTTGGCCAGCCGTTGCTCAGAATTCGGACATTGCATCGATATCGTCGCCGTATTTTACCGGACATCAACAAGCTTTTTATCATCACGCTCATCACGCTCATCACGCTCATCAACATTCATGTCACACGTTACCAAGTCTCCACCACCCGATACCGCATCCCTACTCGGCCTGCAACGCAGCGAGCCCGCCCGTCACACCGTCATTTCATCATCACCACCACCACCACCACGGACTCTCCCCCGTCTCTCCACCCACTATCAACATTCCAAGTCCCACCTTCAGTGTCCCGAGCCCTGTACGTCTAACCCCACCTGGCAGTGATGACACCCAGTGGTGGAGTATTACTCGCCCAAACCAACAACATCACTTTACACCATCACACATCTCACTCGCCGGACATCCCGCCCAAACCTTGGGGCTCTATCCCCACCTCGACGCTCGTCCCATGAGCTCCATCACGAAGCTCGCAGCACGTAGATGCAGACGATGCCGATGCCCGAACTGTCTTAACCCGTCCATTTCTAGCGAGCCCGCCAAAAAGCGACAGCATATTTGTCACATTCCGGGTTGTGGTAAAGTCTATGGCAAGACCTCTCATCTCAAAGCTCATCTGCGTTGGCACACAGGCGAGCGACCCTTCGTATGTAACTGGCTTTTCTGCGGGAAGTCGTTCACGAGATCGGACGAGTTGCAGCGGCATCTCCGCACACACACAGGCGAGAAGAGATTCGTATGCCCCGAGTGCGGCAAGCGATTCATGCGGAGCGACCATCTAAGCAAGCATTCAAAGACACATGCTGCCAGAAAAGAAACGACGTTAAATCCACAAGGCGAAGAACACGAAAACGACTCCGAAAGCGATAGTGAAGATGAAATTGTTGATGTGACATCTGACTAGCTAGGGACTGACTGTCAATCATAAACTTTGTATCTTCAGATTACGATAGATTTGTACAATAAAATCTATACATTCAAAGATTACATATTATTAATGCATGTGATCATATTATAAATTATAATTGGCAACTGAAAAATGAGGGAACAGATTCAAGATAAACTTTGTTGAGAAAAAGATGTTACAGGAAAATATGAGAGGGTATTTTATTAAAGTGTATGTGACTTCTCACTGTTTATTTACCATCGAGTGTATGCAAACAGGGTACTATTCAATGACATGAGGTCGTTATAATGATATGAATAATTTGGTGTATCAAAATTCACGCAAGGATTGATTTTTTTAAAGTCATTTATCATAACTTGTGAATCAGTTGTAGATTCATTGGGGCGTTATTTTGATGTTGAAAGGCACTTTGAATTCGCACTTGTTTAAATCCATTCAAGTACGATGTACTTTTATTGTTGAATACACACACCATCGCAGTGAATGACATTTAGGAATATAATATTTTGTTCTCACACAATGTTCGGTACTAGATGATTGATCATGCATTCATGACACACACAAAATAATAATCTAGTTCACTAGCTGTGAAGGTATACATTCCATCAACCTTTATTTGTAGTACATCAATGTAGCAGGATTTTGATCCCACTGCATTGTGTCTCTTGCATTAGATCTGGTGTAATAGTTCTCACATATTCATGTCAGATCGTGATCACCATGTTCAGAATTATATGCATTTCCTGAGGTACAACTTGAGGTGTTGCTGGCAACAGTGTCAAAATAGAAAAATTGTTTTAATGATGAAGATGAATGCTAGCAAACTTGTCCGTTTTTTCAATGTCTTGTTTGTCTGTTATAAAGAAATTTACTCAAGTTTAACATCTCGGCACTTCCCATATATTCACATAGATATCAGTAAATGATATTTTATTTTAGTTTAATGTATATTAATTACAATCTAAATTCACATTCAAACGTCCAGTTTGAACTATTACAAAATATGAATGTCACAAAATTGACCCACGAACCTGTTCACAAAGAACAATGAGTTCTAACATTTTTTTGCTTAAACGTCAGAATAAATATTTAATTTTTTAAATTGGAGGTCGGCAAATTCAAGATTTTTTTTTTTAAATTGACATCTCACAATGTATGTTTGCAAAATTCACTTCCACAGTTCCACTGGTACCATTTTCAATGCACCGGTTTGAGCAAATTGTTTAACTTACATAAATATATCTCCTAAACAATGTTTGTTTGTATTTACTTGTTTATGTATACATATTAATGGGAAAATGTGACTTGTATCAATATAGTTGGATAATCTCAATTTCAAACATCTGTATTGATCTTTTCCACAGTATTTTTATGGAATAGAATGGATTTTTAAGGAAATTACTTCTTGATAGCAAGTAGTCTAAATATTCGTATAAACTCTGGGACACCTGCTTTTTCATCCATAATATCAAAGTTTAAACTACGAGGAAATAAAAGAATAATAATGCGGAACCTATTAATAGTATTCAGTATTATAAGAAACTACTCCTCACACGGATGCTCTCCTTTTCATCATGTTCATTGCCAAAATCTGACCAAGCATTGGTACGTACATTGACTCAGTACTCGAAAGTTCTATCAATTTGCCAAACATATTTACTCAAAGGGCACAAACTCAAATAAGCACATGTTTGTTTTCCTGAAACGTTGTATTAGTTTGTAATTGATATTATCAATCGAGAAGAGCCAAATACGAAGCTATGTCATGCAGGATAATGGCACAAATGCTGTGAGATTCTGTTCTTAAATGTGGAATTACTTTAGGGTAATGACAAAGAGTGTTTATTGATATATTTTCATTATTATAATTGTGCAATTTTAGAAGAATCAGTTATTGAAAATCGACTTTTCTTGATTTTTTTAAAGGTAAACATATTTTTATATTTGCCAAAGTTTCATTGGATTTTAAGACTTGATTTGTATATATTTGATTGACTTTAAAAGTGCCAATGTTTTAAACACGAGTTATTTTTTGTACTGTGGAAAAAAATGACACATATTTCTTTTCTTTTAAGTGAAAAGTTACATGGAAATTCTGCCTAATTTGGTGCACAGTCAACATGTTGTCGGTGCACATTCTGCACTCAATAAAACAAACGGTAAATCACAATATATGCTCTCTTCTTATCTTTTGATTTTGTGGGGTCCATATTTCAGTAAGCGAAGTTTTTTTGTTTTTAAAGTTGCTATTTACCTATCAAAATTAAACATAAAACAAACAAAAACATCAAGAAAGAAGGTGATCGGAAACAAATAAAAGCTATAACGATCCTGACATCCTAATATATCTGGATATCCTAAGCCAAATTCATGAACAATAATTATAATATTCCTTTATTACTAAATAGTGCCTTTAGTTTAGATTGTTATTTGTGCGGGTGTAATTTTGCGTGTGGTGCACTTTTTCAGAAAATAATGGTGGTGATGTTGATAAGTTGCGTGTATAGCGATACCAAATTGTAGTGGAAGTAAAACAAAATCGACAAGCAGGAAAATTAGAGAAACTAGAAAATGGTTTGAGAAACATCCTAGCTTTCTCATTATCTGTCTGATTTTTCAAACCTTATTTGAACATTTTTCTCTGATTTTGCTATATACTTGTCAAAACATTTTATTGAATGCCGAAGTTACGTATCTGGGACACAACGCGATACTGTTTATAATCGATTGATTATTTGGTTGCAGATGTTGATAATGTTGATGGTGGTGAGAATGATGAACATGATTATGGTGGTGGTGGTGATGAAAATATTGACGATGTTGTCGGTAGCGGTAATAATGATGATGATGATTGTTGTGACGATGAAGAAGATGATGATTGTGATAATGAAGATGACGCAAGCGAGAAGGACAAACCATGGAGTTGGCAACTTTATCAATGACGATCCTGAATACGAGCACTGTCTTTACGATGATGGTGTCCAAGACCTTGAATATTAAAAGAGCTAACAATTTTGCGTAGTTTTTATTATACGTTGGTTCTGATTAAAATCTTATAATACACACGAGTGAGACATTGAGCTTACGTCTGAACTAATAAACAGTTTCACCGATGAACTGATAACCTTGACTTCATCATGAAAATCAGAACAATTATTCTCTCATTTTGGGGAGGGCATATTCATGACTTCGGCCAACTCTGTGTATATGTGAAATTTTGGCCTGGCTTGAGAGGATGTGCTAGAACCGTCAACACCTTTAAGCGTGATAAGACCTATACAAAACATTACTGAAATTATATATTTCAAATGGCTGTTCTCATTAAAGAGAAAGTTAGAAAGAACAATTGAAAAAGATAAGACAAATAATAATATAGTAATAGAAATAAGGAACAAAAAACATGTTCTCATAGTGTATTTTAAATTTGCCGACAAAGCTCATGATTATAAAAAAAGGTCACACATTTTGAGGTTGGCTAACAGGGGTTAAGATAATTTCATGACAAATGAAAGCTCATAATATTCTTACATTTATCAACAACTATTGTGGACTGGTTGATAAAATTCTCTTCTTATAAAGTCCATATTTTGCCAAAATTCGGTTAAAGAATACTTATGGTTACTGCGATGTTTGTGAAAATGAAATACATGATGGTGACGAGAATGTGATCAAGATATTGATGGAGATGTTTTAATCAAAAATTGATGAAAATAATAATGATAACAAAAAAACAATGATAACAATAATGATAATATCAATAATAATAATAATAGGCCAAGTAATAATAAAGTTAATAATAATAACAATAATAATGATAATAAAACTAACAACGATAATATATCTTGTTCAATCAGGGTACATATAAAATAATGCTGAATGGGACATTTGAAATCAAGATGTTGGCGAAAACGTTTTTAATGTAGGTGTTGACGACACGGTAATGAATATATTGAATAAGAAATGTGATTGAAATTAAGATGTTGACGAAGGTGTTTGAAATCAAGATTATACCGATAAATCTTGGGATGACGTTGACAACAATCCAGACGTTGATGACGATTTTTGTTAACAAGATGTTGACGAAAAGACGAATTTTTGGTAATCAAGATGATGACGAAGGTATTTATGATTTAAATGCTGACGAAGATGTTTGTAATCAGGATGATGACAAAGGTGTTTATGATTTAAATGCTGACGAAGATGTTTGTAATCAAGATGATGACGAAGGTGTTTATGATTTAGATGTTGACGAAGATGTTTACAATGATTAGAGATGTTGAAGAAGATTTTGAGAACAAAAGTTGCGTGAAAACAAAATGTTGACAAAGATGTTTGTGTTTACGATGATGATGATGAAGGTCAGTGAGAGCACCGGGGTGATGGTGATGACGAAATCTGTGATCACATCATGTGATGAGGATGAAGAAGACGATGCTGATAATGATGATGATGAAGAAGATGATGATGATAATAATGATGATGATGGTGATGATGATGACAAAGGAATTATCTGCACCTATACGCTGATGACGCAGTTAGCTGTGGTTACGATAATCATGATGAAGATGTTTGGTTATGATAATAATTTCGACTCTTTCGGAGAAGGAAATGGATAATGATACGACTACATGTAAACGATCAACTAGATCGAGTGAAGAAGAAAAAAGTTCCCGATGCTGATCTACTCAATAGTATTATTACAATTCGACAATATTATGTAATTCCACTTAATTTATGCCCATTTACAAATAGTATGGGTTAGACCTATATGTTCTTACTAATATAAACAACGCTTATTGTGTTAGGTGTTACGAGGGTTATTTTATGAGCAATTCAAAAGTACAATTTCTTACATTAAAGATGCTCATACTGTCTTCTAAAGAGTATCGATAATAATTCTATGCATAGAATTTGATATATATTAAAATCCCCTTGGTTCGACTTGCAATTTTGTTTGAAGCCCTGTGTTCTATTCTGTCTGATACAGATAAGTCGTTGTCTACAAAATTCGATTTAGGTTAATCTTACCAAAATTTTAAGGACATTTTTCCATATGAAATTGTGAAAACTAATTCTTTCTGAAAGTATGGCGGATCTAAGCTGGTAACCATAGAAACGAATGACGATGGTTAAAACGTAGTAGATCCATGGTTAAAACGTGTCAATATTCTTTGCAACAAAATATCAAAGGTCGAGATATTCTTTGTGCTGTAATGATTATGGTAATGTCTCCTGAATAGCTTGTCATAGACTTAGCAGGAAAAAGAAATACAAATGTTATATCTATGGTTACGATGATGTACGAAGCTTTTACTAGTATCAGAATTTGTATCCTAACAAGAAGACAAGGTAGGTAGATGAACAAAATAAACAGTGGGAAAAGGGCAAAAACTTCTGTTGAACACGGAAGCAAACTTGTGACCAGTCCCGATAAATTTCCGTCATAAAAAAACATTTAGATATATTTATTTATTCATTTATTTATTTATTTCTAATCATTTGAAAGGGTAGCCCATTCACCAATAAGTAGTGGTCTTCTATGGAGCCCTGAACTTAAACATGAACATATTTACAACAAAAAGCATAACGTTTATACAGAACAGTTAAAAAATAATACTCGTTTGCAAAATAAACATATATCATTAACCTAGTTCAACAGTAATGTCAATAGTAAAATATTGATTTAGTCGCAATCATGTGAAAAAGTCATGTTAATATTACAGAACGTGCACGTAGTGTATGTTTTGCTGAGCCAAACATACAATATATAATAATATTAAACTAATCTTAAAATGACCTCGCAAAGTTTACAAATCTGATCTTGATCCATAATTCTAACGAAGATCTCATTCATGTAGTATGTTATGAGGAGTGGTGGGGAGGGTAATATTTTGCGGTATATAGACAGAAACGGGTGGCGTGTTGAAATCTAATCAATTCTGAATTTGAAAGTGATATATCGATGGATTGATGACCATTTCTAATATGATGAGGATGATGATGATGATGATGAATAGAATCACCTTGATCAATATGGATGATACCAGGCAGGAAACATGCTCCGATTCGTGTCTTCGTTTCTTCGTGGTGAAGTAGCATCCTATGAGGAAGTAGTGATGATTGTTTGAGGCGGCGGTGGTATGTGGCGATACATGACGTTGATGTTACTTGCGGTCACATTCGCGTTGCTTGTGATATGGATGATAATTATGGAAATTATGATTATGATGATGATAATGATGATGATGATGTCGGCGACGATGATGGTGTTGGCGAAGATGATGGGGATGTTTCTGTTTCAGGTAGCATTGGCCTTGATGATGATGATGATGATGAAGATGATGAAAATAATGGTGGTGGTGGTGGTGGTGCTGGTGATAGTGTTGGCTGAGTGGCGGTTTTGATGGAGGTTGCTCTTTGAGTGTACCCTTCCCAGTAAGCCTGTGCTCCTCAACAACCATAAAATCCCATCAGATTCCCAAAAAGTTAAACCACTCCTTTCATGCCTGTGAGGGTATGTAGTAATTATCCGTTTACATACATAATGCCGATCGTAATGATGATAACGTACCCCTTGACCTATTGATTTTATTCAAGAAGACAATTTGTTCGTAAAGAGAGTGAAATATGAAATTCCGTGCTATTACCGCAAAGCACATATCATATTGGATAGTTACACAATTCTACAGAGCTAGGTACATATTATTAGATATCTTTGCTCCATCGTCCCCTGAGCTTCCCGAGGAAGAACCGTTCTCATTCCGCTGACTCGCACTATGTCGAGCTGATGGCATCTCTATCAAAATCTGTTCATTACAATGCAAAGGGTTTATTCAACGCTATACGAATGTGACTCTTATTATTATCATTTTTATTATTATCATCATCATAATTATCATTATTACTATGATCATCAACACAACGATCATCATGATTATTAATGAATACATTGATTTATTTATCTATTTATTTACTTATTTATTTATTTATTTATTTATTCACTTACTTATTTTTTTTAATACTTATTTACTTATTTATTTATCTATCATTTCTTTTGTTTTCTTAAATTGTAAGGTTACAAGTATTCTGTCATCTCACTGTATACTCAACACCTCTCAATTGGACTATATTCATAGGGGATCTTGTAGTACTGACTAGTAGTAGTGATAGCAGAGTTCGTGTCAAGATGACGGTGGGTCATTTGTCGTGGTGTATTGATGGAGATGATTGTGATTATCATGATCGTCTACAGTATTTGGATACGGATACTATATGAGTCATTGAAAAGATGACACCTCTCAATCCATCAAAAAAGAAGAAAAAACGGAGATATTTCGAAATGGTATCACTGAAAAAAAATGGATCATTCTAATTTCTAAGGAAGATTATTCTTTCCAGCCGTTAGGAAGACCATGGAGATCCATGGAAGACATACCATCACGTTTTAAGCTTTATACTAGCTTCTTAAAAATGGGACCCATATTTAGGGATTTGTGTGTGAAAAAGTGACCCATTAGGGCGGCACACCCCGTATGTCTTAATATGTTCTTAAGTTTGAACGTTTTTTGTCGATAAACAGACACTTTTCGGTATATCCCTAATTACCTTTAATTTTCTTGTTAAATCTTTTTGCACCAAAATATAACTCGAGCAAATTACATGCACTAACCATATCCAAAGTTTTCAAATCTTAGCGATGGAATTCTGCACTAAACCGTGATTCTAGTAGCTCTGACTTGTGTAAGAAACAAACTATATTGAACTAAAAACCAAGTTTCAAGAACAAATGAAATTCTGAAAGGCCATATATTGTTGTCAAAGTGGACGAAATGCACCCACTGACCGTAAATATGATTAAAAACGAACAAATAACACAGAAATAAGGTGCCAATAAATAGCACCCTGCAGTTCAATCCGTTTTCATTGGTAAACTGAAAAGTAAACCGCCCCTCACTGTGAGTGTGACACATCTCTTGGTGCATTTTTTTTACCTGCAGGTTATCAGAGCCTTTTTGTAAAGATTGGTTGTCTATTGGTATAGGCCTGTTATAAAGGTATGTCAAGGTGTTCAGGTCAAGTGGATATTTCACCGGACTGTGAACCACATATACGATGTTCGAATCACTCTCACAGCACTAAAGTCCTTTGGTAAGACTTTAATCACATCTGCCGCCCTCGACCGAGGTGAAATAAATGGGTACCTGGCGCAGGAAAAGAACCCAATGTTATCACATTATTATTATTATCATTATATCACCATTTAAAAAAATCAGTATCATTATGACTGTTATTGTTATCATTATTTTCATCATCATTGTTATAACTATTTAAATTATAATTACTATTGTGCAGTGCACCTCTAAATATGGAGGTAGTGGCGTAGCTAAAGAGGGCAACGGGAGCACCTTCCCCCTGACACCGAAGCGTAAAAATGGAAATAAAGAAAGGAATCGAAAAGAAAGGAGAGAAAGCGCGAGAAAGGAAAGGGCGGGGGGGGGGGGGGGGCAACGTAAAAGGGAGACAATTTCCAACTCGCTTTCCCCGCCCATTTTTATTCCCATCAGTTTTTATTCCTATCCCCATCCTCATTCCCATTCCCATTCACGCCCCTGCTTGCAATATTTCGCATATCTTCCTTCAGTTTTGAATGAAATGTCATTGTATAAGACAATGGTAAAGGGGGATGGTAGGGGTATGAGAAGAGCTCCCATCCTCTTGTAGGAAATCGGGATAAAACAAACATTTCTTGCGTTCGAAAGATTGGAGTTATACTATGAAAATTCATCCACTTATTTCCTAGGGAACTTTTTACAGGCATGGATCTATATCAATTAAATTTGTTAAGATAGACCCCCAAAAGACAGAACAAAATACGCTTGACGGCATATACACATGTACATGATGGAACCAATGGAATTATTACGAAAGAAAGTTATAGTAGTAACGAAAACTTTCTTAACTTTCTCTCCCCTCCCTCCCCCCCCCCTGTTTTCCTTCTCTTTTTCCTTCCTCTCTTTTTTCCTTTTCTTTTCATATCCTTTCTTTCTTTGATTTTTCGGTCGTGGAATCTTTTTGGGAAAGGAGAAAGGTTGTTTTTATTTCGGAGCACTTCAAACAATAAAAATAAATACTCGTATAGAATCAATTTACATCTCTTCTTTGCTATGATGCGACTTTTATAAAAACAAATAATACAAATGTTCACATCAGCTATGAATACTATTTGTGAAATGGATAATTCTCAGATATGCTTCTAAGCTCATTCCATTTCTAAATGAAGAGATTTCCTTTCCTCTTCGGTTACATCTAACGGGGAAGCGAGGGAGGAATGATTATCATCTAGTGTCTAGATCATCATCATGCACACGATTCATGAATGTCTTCCATTCTATACATTTTGAATGACTGGTATATAGAGATTAATTGCTAATCATTGGAAGGGATAGAGTACATCCTGCAGGGCAAAATGTAATTACTTTTCGGCACTTTAAAAAGCTTAGGTCTTTGTTGCAATTTGTCTGATTGAATATAATATAACTTGAAAAATCTCCTTGATATAAAAACATATTTAGGTCTTTAGCGGATGTTTTACTTAATAGACATCAATTCTTTACGATGCCATCCAATTAATATTGATTCACTTAAAAGAAGCTTTAAACAAGGAAATGACCACCAAAAACAATTATATATATATATAATGACAGTGATTGCAATAGGTGGAGCGGCCGGGTGTCTTGCAAAGTGGAGGGACAAGAGCAAATGAGGGCACTTTTGGGCCTTAGAAAAAAAACGTAACAAAATACAATTTTGAGACATTGGAATATACCCCTAAATTTTAATGACTATACATTATCAAGTATCATCTGCCACATAAAAGGGGACACTTATCATATTTGACATGTTTGAATAGGGGCTCTTATTATAGGTGAAAAGGGGCAATTATCAAAAGAGTAAATATTCACTCATTAGAAAGGAAAAAGGGGCACTTTTCTAAAGAAAGAAAGGGCATTTTGGGGTACTTGGAATACATACGCTGGACCTACATGTATACCTAACCCCCTGCCTCTAGTCGCTAGGATCACGAGGAAATAGTGGCCATTTTTTAATGTCATACTTTTCAACAAATGGATTTAAAACAATAGCTAAATTTCTCAGTGAGTCCGTCAGCATAACATGAATACGTCCTCAAAAACACTTCAACCCTTCCGTTAACAAGAAACTTTCAATGTTATACAGACTGCATAACACAACAACAAGAAAAACAGAAATGCATACAAGTTTTTTGATCCACACCCCCCCCCCCCTACAAACAAGTTAAAACATTTCATTACAGAACATTTTCAAGGAATTAGGAAAAAGTAAAAACGGTAAATTTGAATGAAAGATTAATCAAAACCCCAAACTCCATCATTTCCCCGAGAAAAACCATGCATCATCTACGGACTCGTTAAAGTGATAGGCGTATGGTGAAGGCGGGAGAAACGTCGACATACCCCAACACTAGATGATGATAGATTGTGAAGAATGATTAGGAATATGCATGCTGCATTCTGGCTAGTTCTGGTGCTCCTTGTCAACATTCAAATCTCTGTTTCCAATAGAGTACCGATTTATTAACGTATCATATTCGCTCGTAGTCCCGGATATTGGTTCTAAACAACAGAGCCTGCGCATGAGGTTCACCGTGAAATCATTCAAGCAACGGACTGGAGCAGGGCAAATTCAGTGTTTGCGGCTGGTGTGATCATCACACCATTGTATAGCGCAACATTATTTGGAACCAGCAACCTTGACAACTAGGCCAGGATAA
>JAVYIG010015201.1:27500-37349 GCA_035222895.1 Strongylocentrotus droebachiensis | reverse complement strand
CACCGTTGTTCCATAAACGACTGGACATCGCTACGCCACTGTGGATACAAACTGTTTAAAATCACTGTTTGATCATTGTTAACGAACTTTTAACACCGCGAGTCAAGAATGGACCTACATGTATATACTCCTATAGTGTGTCATAATGAAAACTCAAATCGCATTTCTTACTTTACCTTCTATAATGAGTAATCAAACTTATCCAGCTTTATTCCGAATTATTAAAAAATGCAGGTAGTATACCTATTCAGATTATCGGGGAAAACATATAAAACTCTTTGTGTCACCGCTTTATAAAGGAGTGGGTGTGGGAGCGCGAATCAGGATGACTCATAATGGACGGGGAATCCCAACGTTATCATCAATGTCAGGATCGATCAGACACCGCGTTAATCACCGATGATGGTCAAGACTGATAAGGGTACGAGATTACGTAACATTGAATGGATCACTACCAATCGGAACCCAGCCAATAACGAGAGTTTCATGACTAACTAACTAAACTCTCGATTCTTCAGCATAATAGACGGAGAATCCCAACGTTATCATCAATGTCAGAATCAACCAGACACCGCGTTAATCACTGATGATGGTCAAGATTGATAAGGGTACGCGGTTACGTAACATTGAATGGATCACTACCATTCGGAACCCAGCCGATAACGATAGTTTCATGACTAACTAGCTAAACTCTCAATTCTTCAGCATGGACAGGGAATCCCAACGTTATCATCAATGTCAGAATCAATCAGACCAAGAAGTTACTAGCAATCACTGATGATGGTCAAGACTGATAATGGTGCGAGATTACGTAACATTGAATGGATCACTACCAATCGGAACCCCGCCAATAACGAGAGTTTCATGACTAACTAAACTCTCGATTTTTCAGCTAATATGACGCATTTTATTTATCAAAACTTCCGACAGGTCTATGATCATGTGACCATGAAATCACTTCTCCAGGTGTCACAAGACCAGTCAAAGATGAGCACGAGGCCGCCATCTCTTGGTTTACCTAAACTATATCTGTTGATTTTCATAAAACTAAAACTATTTCGTCTTTCATTTTTAAGATCTATGTATTGTTGGATGTAACGCCATTGTTGTTATTATGTTTTATTATAAATTGTTATAATTGTGTTCATTGTTTGTACTACCAGCGAGCAACAAATTTCCATTTGATAGTGGGACAATAAATAAATTCATTCAAATTTAATTCACATAACATTATGAATATTGGGGGGGGGTCACATTCCTACCCCCCCCCCCCTTGTACTCTAATATGGAGGCTGATGTTGCCTAAAATAGTCCAGTTTCCTGTTTCATAAACAATAACTATCACAAGCTACTGAAATCCTTGCATTTGATTGGCTGAGAGAAAATTTGCTATTAGAATTTAGGGATTTGTTAATATATAATTATAAGTTTCATGAAAACAGGGCCTCAGATCCCTAGAAAGCTTACTGTAGTTTAGCGACTCGCCCTTTCTTCGCGGGGGGGGGGGGGGGGGGGCGCATCCCTTCTTGCTTTTACAGTGACAGTTTTATTAAAACCAAAAGGCAGAGGATCTTTATTTCTTACAAAATTCACGGTATTCCAACCGTGCATGAAATTAACGAGATATAAACGTAGGGTGCATGAGGTTTAAAACACGTAATCATTTTCACAGAATTTCTAAACCATAGCATATCAACAAAATATTGAAAGTGTCAGGAGATTTATTTGACAAGCGGTTGATTACACCAATTTTCGCTCATAATATACAAAGGAAGGAAATGTTGTGGATTATAGGTGAGAGAAAGCCTCGTGTCATTTGCCAAGTTTGGAAAGACACGATATCGTAAAACCCAAATGAAGCATTTCCGGGCAGAAAGAATTCCACCCAGCATCATCGCTACAAACATCAATTTTCCTCTGTTTTTTAGATTAATACCAGGGACGCGTAACGCCCGTCAGATTACAGGATGGAATGATGTTATGAAGGCTTGTTTTAAAGGTAATTAGAAAAATCGGTAAAAAAATTGTATGGACTGCCACCATATCCACATCCATTATAATTGCTTTATTGTGTAGGGTTAGAGCACCCCCCCCCCCCATATACCCCTCTCTCTCTTTCATTTCCTCTATCTCTCTCTCTCTCTCTCCTCTCCTCTTCTTTAGCTAAATCAACAATTACATCTTCTAATCAAGCAGAGTAATTTGTACCTTTCGTAGAAAATAAATTAATGTGCAGCTTTGTTTACAATTGATAATTATAGGGTAAGAGATAATGTGGTGACTAAATATATATCATACCGCGGCAATATATGAAAGCGGTTCCGCCACTCATCCGGTAGTGCTGAGCCAAAGTTTAAACATCCATTCGCAAACATGACAAAGGGGGTCTACCCGAATACTCTCAAATCTAATGATGTTGTTTGAGAGGATGAGTCAGAGAATTTTCTTGGAAACCATCGAATCATCGACGAGATATTCTACCTCCATCTCCTTCAAGTCATGAATGCGATAAATCTAATTCATGATAAACACCTCTGAACATTGGTCTGTCTAGCTATTTGATGGAGAGGGATTATCAAATAAAAATTTCACGTATACAGGCCAATAGCCGCAAATGAAAACATCCGGAGCATAAAAAGGTCTTTGTTTAAAAAAAAAAAAAAAAAAAAAAATCAGTCATAAAATTATTTTCAAATACAATGGAGGTGTCGCGGAAGTCTCGTGGCACCTTTTTCATTCACCTGACTTCCAATCGAAAGGTTGAGGGTTCAAATCCATGCCCAGCGTTTTTATTTATTTGCCACTCCTCACCCATGTGTAAATACATGTAGCTACCTGGTATGCTTTAGGACTAAATATTATTGGGCCACATATATTATCGGGGTATTAATTTAAACTAAAAAGTTTGAATCAGTCGAAACCGGGAAGGCGCTATATGCTCTAACAAATAACTTTACTTTTAAATCGATGACTGTGTTACCCGCCATCGTGGGAGCATTCGTACAACCAGTAGTTGATAAAACTACACGTGTAAAGTTCTCTTTACCTTTCGATTGAACAAGATCACCAGAAAAAACTAACAGCTGAACAAGTCATTTGACAAATTCAATTGAACGCAGTGATGACTGAAACTTGTAAATTAGCAGTACAGTGCTATTCATTTAGCACGTAGTCTACGATTGTCCGGCTCGGAATTTTTCGTGGAAAGTTTACGAATCAGTGAGACAACTCTGACTAATCCATTCCTTTGTCATGACCAGACCACTATTTACGGTACAACCTCGTCACACACGCTGTCATTTCGACAGTGGGAAAACCACTTATCACTAAAAATAGACTATGAACAGTTATAGAAACAAGCATGTCACTTGTATTCGTTTGTGAAAGGTTAGTTGTGTTTTCCGAATAACTTATCTAGATTACTCTGTGTTATAAATACAATGTGTAATTCGGAAGTGCGGTCGACCGATAGACAATAGGGGTGGATGCATTATAACAGTGCACTGCATTCGTCGAATATCTACAACAACAAAAAACAAGCAAGAAAGAAAGAAAGAAGCAAACAAGCAGACACAATAAAACAGTTATAAAATATAAGTAATAGCTAGGATTTTCGATTGAGTATTGATATGTGACGATATGTTCTTTCCACTTTTAGGTATAGGCTTACATAAGGGTCTTTAGGTGTTTGTAGAAAAACAAAAAACAAACAAACAGACCAAAAAAAGCAAAAGGGGGGGGGGGGGTGCGGAACAGCGCCGACAAATATTTAAAAGGGGACATATTCTCCTTTAAATACGTAAGATAGGCCTAAGTCCCATTTTTAAAGGAGCACGTGAGGTTGCGCCCTTTAAATCTACTAGTAGTCCTACATGTATATTGTTTTACATGGCGAGTAAATAATGGCGGTATACCCGGGTAAAGAAAGGCAAATAGAGTGAAATGCTTTGTGTATATCGCTAACGAGTCACAAAAACACCGCTACCCATGATACCCAAACAAACTTTCTCTGATCAGTTTCGTGGAAGGGGTCATGAAGCAGGAAAAGGTTCACTTGGAATCAGCGCTATATAAGTAAATGTGCTCACGGACCTATATAGGAATGATGTAATGTTAAATTTCGTAAACATATAAAACTGTCAAAGTCACTTACAATCATATTCCAACAATATTTTGATGGGCATGTAGTTGTGTTTATTGAATCTAGCAATGCGGAAATTTCCTCATTGAATTATCGACATTTCCTCCGCTATTCATTGCGGTCGTTGATATTACATGTATGAGGGGAAGCCGGAAGGAAATTGTTTGGAAAATGTGGCTATTGATTAGCTCATAAAAATAAATACAGGACAATTCACGTCCCCAAAAACCTGCCAAAGCAAAAACTAAACTAAACAAATAAACTTAAATTGATCAACGTTGTGAATTAAATGATAACAGTAAAACAAATTAATATGACAACAACAACAAAATAATGGCGTCCACCGATTTCACAAAGTCTCCCTGCAAAAATTGCTAAATATCTTCTGTCGGCAAAATTCAGAATTTCTATGTGTAGGCTGTCGGTGAAGAGCAAGAAGTAAGACTTTATTTTACATCACTTTGAAATTTGTCAGCTAACTTGTGGGCAAATATGGTCCATTTTCACACCACCCCACCCCTTCCTCCTTCATAATGATCTGTCGTCTCCCCTGGTTCTAGACGTTTTCTCAGAAAGATATTGGATCTTGAGATGGATTTCGGAAGAGAACACAACCTTCTCCATTGAATAAAGTTACATTGTCTTTGCGATGCAGGCGGAAAGACCCCCTGAGAAAATTATGCCACTCAAATCAAATTTTACTCTCCAGCTTGCACTCCGAACATCATCAGCATTTAGAAATAAATATAATCCTATTTATAGCTTACATGAGTAGCTAAAACGAGTACGTCGCTGTCCTTGTGTCGTTGCGCTGGTCTAGACAAAATGAAGAGACTTTCCCGGAAATATGGCCATGAATATTCGATTGTCTCTAGCAATCGTAAAATTCACAGTAAAGATGACGGGAAGCAAAATTTGATAGACAGAGACAGGACAGAGAGAGAGAGAGAGAGTGAGAACCTATTTTTTAAATATTTTAATTCGTTGTTCTTTTGAGCGCAATTAATTAAATTACATACCAGTACCAGCGTTATCAATACATTATTAGAACAAGAAACAATGTAAACAACGTAGGCCTATTCGTCACAATACATGACTGTGCTTCAGTTTCGATGTACGAATGTGAAGATGAGGACAAATTTTAATCAGCAATCAGTAAAATCTTGATCAGACGAATTTATAGTAATTGAAGGTACAATTTTGTTCTCATAAAAATTCGACTTCTCTTGGTGAAAAGAAAGCGTCCTTGATGTTGTTTAGGTATTCATTTTTTGTTTAAACATTAAAACGAAATAATTAAAATAAAGTAGACCTAAACGTTATTATCATTATCGGGGGAGAGGGTAGGCCTATGGATTACAAGACGAATACTCCTGAATGAAGATTTATCAATATCAGTGCATTCAATTATTATATGAATGCTTTAGAAACGTCATATCGGCCCATCACTGGCAGCAGGCGCGTAGCCAGGGGGGGCGGTGGGGGCGGTCGCCCCCCCCCAAAAAAAAAAAAAAAAAAAAACGCCGGCCAAAAAAAAAAAGAGAGAGAAAGAAGAGAAAAAAAGGAAGAGGACGAAGGAAGAAAAGGGGAAAAGGGGAAAAGGAGTCGAGAACGGTACAACGAATCATCTTCTTTCTCTAATAATTTAATGAAACTTCAAAGTTTCCCCGCTTCGCGCGTAAAGGGGGAAATTGAGTTCAAATTAAGGATTAAGAGTCGAGAACAGAACAACAAATTGTCTTCTTTCTCTAATAATTTAATGAAACGTCAAAGCTTCCGCGCTTCGAAAGAGGGGGACTGAATACAGATAAGGATTAAGGGTCGGGAAAGGTACAACGAATCGTCTTCTTTGTCTAATAATACGTCAAAGCTTCCGCGCTTTGCGCGGGAGGGGAGGAAACTGAATTTAGATAAGGATTAAGAGTCAAGAACGGTACATCGAATCGTCTTCTTTCTCTAATAAATTAATGAAACTTCAAAACTTCCGAGGGGGACTGAATACAGATAAGGATTAAGCCGGGGTCGAGAAAGGTACAACGAATCGTCTTCTTTGTCTAATAATACGTCAAAGCTTCCGCGCTTTGCGCAGGAGGGGCGGACTGAATTCAGACAAGGATTATGAGTCGAGAAAGGTACAAGAATCGTCTTCTTTCAAAAGGAAACTCCCCCCCTCCCTGCACACACCCCCCTAGGGAGCGCGCGTCTTTAAGTGATTCGCACGCTTCGCGTGCTCACTACCGCCCCCCTAAAATGAAATCCTGGCTACGCGCTTGACTGGCAGTGATTCTACTTTTAAACTTTAAATTTTTGAACGACCGATGCGGTGAAAAAGCACTTGTAATAAATCCAAATAGATCGGCGGTGAATGTGTTGGTCCTAGTGAGCTACCCGGGGAGTCTCGGCGAGCGGTCGCTACAGTAGCCGCCTCTTCGCCGCTTCTACTCAGCGGGAATATATTCCATAGTAATTCTATCGGAGATTGAGCTGGAGACACGGAGACTGTGACATTAATTTTAGGAATGATGAGACAGAGTAGGATACAACAAACAAATGGAAATATGACAAAATCAACTAAATGTTTGCTCTGCAAGACTGCAACGTGAGGGGCAAATATTAAGCCATAAACTTTACGTCTCTACATCCAAGTAAATCCAAGAATATGTATATATAAATGGAATCCTACAGATACATACATGAAAAGTGATACAGGGAAATCGAATATATCATTCGGTTAATAAATGAATCAATACATTTATGAAAATGTATTCATTTTATGATTTGAATATCATAAACTAAGAACATTTTACAGATGACAGTTCATGAAGAGAAAAAAACCTCCTTCATTTGTTATAAATTAAGTACGCCAAATAATTCAATATTGTGATTTCAGTCACAAACATACAGACAATAATGACCGACATATTGATGTATCAGCCGTGTTTATGTGTTAAACTGCATAAATGCAAACAAAATCAAGCTTATACCTACGGTGGCCCCTTTTCTGTATATGCCATGTCATTATCATACATTTAAAGTTATAGATTGTGAATGTTAATTTGTTGATGTAGGATATATCTGGAATAAATAAACATAAAATCAATTGAATATACATACATCAAACTTCATCGAGGGGATGATAGCCATGATTATTTATAGTTGGAATTTCTAGGTGGATATGCAATGTTGAGAATTTAGGCAGAAAATAGATGTAAAACGTGATGAAAACATGTTTATGAGTGCCAAGATTTGGGGAGTCTTTGTTGGCCTACATACCTGCATCACTACGGGTGCATCCCCCGGATCGGATTTTTACTCCTCACCTAACTCCTTTCTTCAAAGACCTCATCCTTCTTCTGAAAAAATGCTCTTATTGGGACTCATCTTCACCAATTTTTAGTACTGATGACAATCTGTGTGCATTTTGCACTCCGGCAAGTGTTAAAATATGTTTTCGTTCAAGTCATATTGCCTCAGCATATTGCGCATCTACCATGTTTAAGTACTTTGAGGTATTTGTTTGTTAAAAATGCAAAATCAATTTACGTGTTTGTCCGTCTACGCTATATTGCATGACAGAAAACTCCACATTTGCTCGCATGATTTTCACTATTTAAAGTTCTGTTCAAGGATTAAGAAAATATTGCATTTCTTATGAGGCCAACTGAAAACTAACTTAATGATTGTAAACACAGGTATCTCACTAACTTTCTGAACTATGAACAGAATACTGCACGCATGTGTGCACTGGTCGTTTTGTTTTGTTTTCAATGTTTATTCTTAGATATTATGACCAATACCTTCGTCCCCATTCCCACTTTAAAAGAACCAGTCATCCTTCTTAATGAACTTGCACTTTTTCACCCAACCAGCCAATCGGAAGTCGTAACTTACCCATCACCAGAGACGATTCTCCTAACTCTCACTCTTTTTTAACCACTATCCCGCCGGGGAGATCAACCTCTCTAATAATCTAACCCTTCAAAATTTCCGTTCCATATTTTTGTCAGATTACAGAGCAGCCGAGTTGCATTCGATCGACAGCAGTTCGTCCGGGGAGACACTTCGCACGCAGAAGGTTGGAAATACTCGCAAATACACGCTCACATCTTTCCTACCGGCAGCCCGTATACTTTGATGGTTTAAAACATAATTATTGAAAGTGACATTCCCGCCCAATTATTGCTTTTGACAG
This sequence comes from Strongylocentrotus droebachiensis, assembly GCA_035222895.1. NCBI lineage: Eukaryota > Metazoa > Echinodermata > Echinoidea > Camarodonta > Strongylocentrotidae > Strongylocentrotus > Strongylocentrotus droebachiensis. Next base: position 29,016 of record JAVYIG010015201.1, on the reverse strand, counting down.
CCACTTGATCGAGAGCCATGTTAAAGGTTTTTTACCATAAAATGGCATATCTGCATTTAGATTTTATTTAAGCAGGTTATGTCGGTAAATGACTGAGTATTAAAATTACTTTCTTGATTTTACATCTTCACAAGTTTATGCGGCTCTGTTTTATTTGGGTAAAACAAAAAAAATCAATAAAGGAGGAAGAACTAATAAATAACTAAATCAGAACCACTGATATGTTATTTTAAATGTACCCGTTTTCGCGATGCTACAGCATCGTAATATAAGCGATATCCCTTGGAACATTTTTATTTTTATTAAGTGTTTGAATATAAGGTTCAAGAGTTTACATCTATTTTCTTCTTGTGTGTTTTCTGTTAAAATGTTTACTTTCTCCTTGTCCAAAGAAAAGACTGTAATAGCAAGTAGATCAGGATATGAACCCATAGAAGTGGGAATTATATTATACAGTATATTCATATTTCTTTCAGATCCTTTTCCCTCATGTCAACACATTATTCACTTAAAATAGTACCATTCCAGATTTCTCAATAAAGTTTGCACCTCCTTATAAGAGAATCTACGACCAATGGCATTGTCTGGTGTTGGAGGGGGGGTAATATTACGTCTGCTAGTATGTAGAACATTATGGCCCGAATTCACAGAGGAGGTTTGTCGACAAACCTTGGTTTTCGTACGTCATATGACGCGTTTTTACGCGTTTTTTACAAACCTGGTTTGTAAAGAACAAAAGGAGGTTTGGCGAAACAAAAGGAGGTTTGTCGGCAAACCTTGGTTTGTCGACAAACCTCCTTTGTGAATTCGGGCCAAGGTGTCTTTGTATAATATGTGTAAACTGTATACATAAATATGGAACACTTCTTTGTACATTTCTTATAGTCCTTGATCTTCAAAACTGAGTCTTTTGAAACACACACAAAAGTTCCAAGTAAGTTCTTGTTCAAATCAAGTGCATTCTTTTCAGTAAAGTAATAACCCCAAATTCTCCTTCATTTAAAAAAAAATCAAACAAGACAGTGTCATCATATATTTAATGTGTGTCTGGTGTTCCTAAGAGCCTGTTCGCTTTTGGTATCAACAACTCTGCATTGAACAAAAAAGAGGGGGCGGAGGGTAGTACTGTTACCCCAAAGAGGCAATAAAGAATAGACAATTTACAATCACTTTGGCCTCGCTAAACAATTTTTGACACGAAGAGCCATCCCCGTGGATGTGTTTGGTAAGAATTCATGGCGAGGGAATGACACGGGAATTCCGTAGATTAGGCAGGCTTGCAGCATCTCAGAGAGATGAGCTGTCGAGATTCATCGGGAGAAACATCACCCTACAAAATTGTTTTACCCTTACTGGTGATAAATGTTCAACTGTTTTGGTTCATTTGAAATGGCAGAATAGTCTGTGAGAAGAGGCATTAGAGTGTTCAGTGACGTGTTTCCTCGAGCCTACCCCCCCCCCCTCCCCCGGCCCACCGACATGACGAAAAAAGTTGTCCATATTACATGATTGACAG
>JAVYIG010015201.1:0-25000 GCA_035222895.1 Strongylocentrotus droebachiensis | reverse complement strand
AGCAACTTGGACTTCATTTCGTGAGTAGAACGATTGTTTCAAAATAATGCGTCTATACATGGAATTTCGTTTTACGACACGTCACCGTTTTTCTTTTTGTAATTTTTTTTTTTTTTAAATACTACTTTATGTAACTATATGCCATTTATATTCTTTATTTTACACTCTTTCAATCGAAATATCTTGATTTGAAGCACGCCTTATTACAGTACCATCTACATGTGCATAGCCCGTTCCCATGTCAACCATTTAACAAAATGATTTAATTCATTTATTCATAGAATGCGATTCCAAATTCTTTGAATTAATACTTCGGCACTCAGTAATCCAAGAATGTAAACAGTTTAGTCGATTATGTAACATGTTCTATTATGCAATCGTCAAGTATGTCAACAACTTGGCGGATTGGGGGTGGGGGGGTTTTCCTTCATTTTTGGACTGTGAAACCTATCTGTATAGAGAATACAAAATACTGAACTTGCTATCTTGGAGTGAGTGTATGTGTGTCTGTATGAGTGTTTGATTCGTTATTGTATGATTGGATACAGAGCAAATACTAATTGTTGTGGGTGCACCGTCAAAACAAACTCTTCCGTTTGCTGTATAAACTGTGACTGTTTTCACGATGAATCATGTCATGTTATTCAAAATGTTTCTGATTGGATGTGCAAAGATTGTATAATATGCATATTTCCTTTTAGTCTGATTAGCGACGAAGATTTCAAATCTAATATGTTTACTGCCGATTCTACAATTTCGTTACAAAATTTCAATACCATCAGACTTGAGTTGTTAAAAGATAATTTGAATGCACTTGATGACATTGACCCTGATTTACATTGCGATATTTTTAAGAACAGTGAATGCAATTATTACATACCTCAGGAATTTGTTTCTAAATATGTCACAAGAGAAGAATATTTCTTTAGTACTATACATTTTAACGCAAGAAGTTTGTCCAAAAATTTCAATGATATTTCAGATTTTTTATCAGCAATTAACTATCCTTTTTCCATTATTGCTTTCACGGAAACATGGCTTCAAGAACATACACCACATTGTTTCGATTTCTCTGGATATAATTTTGTTTACTCCAACAGAATACAAAAGAAGGGTGGGGGTGTTGCTATGTTAGTAAGAGATTGCTTCGAGTTCAAGACCAGAGATGACTTAAAAATGTGCAATGATAACATCGAATCCATTTTTATTGAGATAAATATATCTGAAAGAAAAAATATTATAGTTGGAACCATATATCGTCCACCTGCTTCCAATATTCCCTGCTTCCTTGAAGAAATCGAGGCACTTCTCATTAAGATTAGTAAAGAAAATAAAAGCATATATTTAATGGGTGATTTTAATATAAACTTACATAATTCACAAAATATTCATGTTTCTGACTTCTTGAGTATTCTCCACTCTAATAGTTTATATCCTTTGATAGACAAACCCACCAGAATAACATCGAAATCAATGTCATTGATCGACAACATATTCACAAACGTTATCAATGATATTCATTCTGGAGTTCTATATTGTGATATTACAGACCATTTTCCAATTTTTCAAATTAACTACAAATTAAAGGTTTCTATTCCTATCTTAAATGTTCGTACACGGCATTTTACGGAGGCAAACATTGCACAATTTTGCATTGGTCTACATTTATATGATTGGACGTGTGTTTATAGATCCACAAATGTCGAACAGGCATATAATATATTTATAGATATCTATTCTGAATTGTATGATAAACACTTTACCCTCAAGGAGAAAAGTAGGAAGAAAAAATCAATTCGAAAACCGTGGATAAATAATTTTCTTTTCTCTTGTATCAATCGGAGAAATAAGTTATATAAGCAATTAAAGTTGAAATTTTCTTCAGATTTGAGTAGGAAGTATAAATCTTATCGAAATAAAGTTACTTTTCTTCTAAGACAAGCACGAACAAAATACTATGGTGATATGCTTAAATACAACTCTAATAACCTGAAGAAAACCTGGGGCATTATCAATGGTATTTTAAATAGAAAAGCTAAAGTCCTGCCGAATCATTTCAAAGTCAACGGTGTGATAGTAGACAATGAGTGCGAAATATCCGAACTGTTCAATAGAATGTTTAATGACGTTGGAACCAAAACAGCTGCCCAGATTCCTCGCTCTTATAAACACCATTTGGATTACATGAACGCATCAAATCCAAATTCGTTATTTTTGTGCCCTACATCTGAAAACGAAATTATAAATATTTTTAGGAATTTGAAGAATACAAATAGCACTGGAGTTGATGATGTTAGTCAAAATATAGCAAAGAAATCTATTCACGCTATAGCCCGTCCGTTGATGCACATTATGAATTTATCAATTTCGACTGGAAAATTTCCAAACCGGCTTAAAACTGCAAAAATTGTTCCTGTACCAAAAACAGGGGATCCTTATGATATATGCAACCATCGTCCAATTTCTTTACTTCCTTGTTTTTCAAAGTTACTAGAAAAATTAGTTTACGTTCGTCTATATAAATTTCTTGAACATAACAATATTTTATACATGCATCAATATGGCTTTCGGCCAAACCATTCAACTGATCATGCTCTTATTGATTTTAATGATACAGTATGTAACGCATTGCACTCAAATAAGTTTGTTATCGGTATATTTTTAGACCTGTCGAAAGCTTTTGATGTAATGGATCACGACATACTACTTTCTAAGTTATCTAGATATGGTATTCGTGGTATACCCTATTTATGGTTTAAAGATTATTTAACAAACAGAAATCAATGTACAATGTATAAAACTCATATTTCTAAAAAACTTTTGATCAAAACAGGTATTCCTCAAGGATCAATTCTAGGTCCTCTATTGTTCCTATTATATGTTAATGATTTATATTGTGTTTCAAAATTGTTTCACTTTATTCAATACGCAGATGATACTTGTTTGATTGCCTCAAATTATAATCAGAATGACTTAATATGTCAAACAAATACAGAACTTATCAAGGTTGTTGAATGGTTAAGAACAAACAAGCTATGTCTCAATGTTAAAAAAACTAAATGTATATATTTTTGTTTGAACAATTCACGGAGTATCGCTTTACCCAAAGTACAATTGGACGGAGAGTTGATTGATTTCGTCGACTGTCATAATTTCCTTGGTATACATGTTGATTGTTATCTAAAATGGGATTTTCATGTCAGACATGTCTGTAATAAAATAAGTAAAACCATTGGAATTTTATATAAATTGAAATATACAGTACCCCCACATATATTAATTCTATTATACAATGCTCTTATCTTGCCGTATCTCATGTATGGTAATATTGTATGGGGTTCAGCGTGTAAAACCAGATTAGTAAGTATTTTTAAGAAACAGAAACAAGCTATTCGAATTTGTACTCTTTCGCATTATCTTGCCCATTCTAGTCCTATTTTTCATTCGTTAAATCTTTTTAACATTTTTGACATATATAAATATCTTGTTGGTATTTTCATGTATCGATATATAAACAATACTCTTCCACTTTCGTTTCATGATATGTTTCAGCTAAATTCAGATATTCATTCACATTTTACCCGCAATTCAATGAAATTTCGACTGCCAAAACCTCAAAATTCGTTAGATAAAAGATCCATTCGGTATACTGGTCCCAAAATTTTAAACGAAATTGAAAATTGTATTTCCGATGCAACCACACTCAATGTATTCAAACGTAAACTTAACCAGCATTTCGTTAACAGTTACAATACTTGATGTACTCCAACAATGATTTTCAAAAGATTGTTTACTTTACATTTCGGTTAGTAGTTAGTTAGTTTGTGAGTGAGGGTGTGTGTGTGTGTGTGTGTGTGTGTTTGTGTGTTGGCGCATTTTTGTGTGTGACTATTTGTGTTTTGTGGCTGGGTGAATTATTTTGCAATTATAAATGTATTATTTAACTTTGTTCAGGTGCCTTCTATTGTACAAGCCCCGTGCTTTTTTTGAAGGTATCCTTTCATCTATTGTTATTATTGTTATGCATCGTCAAATATTGTCAATATCTGTTATAATTTTTATGGATGATGAATAAATAAATTGAATTGAATTGAAAAAAAATCAATCCATCAATCAATCCATCAATCAATCAATCCATCAATCAATCAATCCATCAATCAATCAACCCATCCATCCATCCATCAATCAATCAATATGAAAGTGCGGAAGCCCCCCCCCCCCCAGTTGGAAGTACAATACGATAGTTTAAAACAAAATATCAAGAAACCGACTCAGGGGCAATTTCAATGCCCTAATGTTTATCCCATAGAAATCATATTAAATGGCCAAAGTCGTGTTGCTCAAATTGTTGTATCCACTTGATGGCATGTTACAATTAATTCGTAGTTGAAATATCCTTAAGTTATTGAACATCAGGCACAAATTCAACTGGATCTAAAACTCAGTTCATATCAACATACCCGGTCCATCATGTACCCCCTCCCTACTGCATTGCAGATCTTCGATATATCAGCGCGTGCACTCCTATTTATGTTAACTGGTACCACTTCTAAACGTGGATAAAGATCTTACTTGATATGAAACTTCTTGCAACCATGATGAATCATGGTATCACAATGACGTAAGTATAACGAGCATCTGGGAAATATAATCATATTCCTAATTTGAAAATTGGGGAATTTAGGGGGAGGGGTAAGGGCATTAAATGTTCCTATAATTCCCGACTGACAATCCTAATTTGGCGAGTCATACATGTATCAGGATGTTTTCTAATGAAAGTCATATGCTTCACATATCAAACCTCCCTTCACCATCGAGACGCGGGGGCAGATCCGGGATCGTGAGATAATGGGGGGGGGGTGAATTTAATTTTGAAAATAAAATTTTTGGAATCCCAATGGGCTTGTTAGATCTCGCCCGTGTGGTGGAATCGGTAGGGTTTTTTTTCCCGATACTCCCACCCCATTCGTAAAGGGGAGGGATGGCTGTCTAGCCCCTAGATCGTCCTATGCGTGTATCAGCTATCTTCCTATGTGAAACAACTCATATTCGTGATCATAGTAATATAAGACATTAATCATTGTGTTTTATTCTTTGGTGGTTTTTTTTTCTTCCCATCAATGAAAAGAAAAGACGTAACATCTGAGGATTCATTTCGGGGCCAAGGGGTAGAGACATATTTTTATTCTCATATTCAAAATGTTAAAGTAGAGGGGGAGCTCGCAAACTGTATACATGCATACTATGGGAGTTGTCCTCTCAACGAAGGGGCGCACACCTACTTACAAAATAAAATTAGATATTCAGACCAATGCTGTCGGATTTCATTCATTGATATTGTTTTCACAAGAGCACTTGTCCAAGAGCTGTCTCTAATATTCAAGAATATAGATCTTGATAAGAATGGAAATCGGTACAGGTAGAAGACCTGCGGAAATTGGCATCTATGTGTTGTTAAAAAACGTAGTCCAAAACAATGCATTTCAATTTCAGTGGCGTATCCTCAAAAGCTTAAATCAGGGGCGGAATCTTGCCCGGTTAAAGGGAGAGGACTGAGGCAATCTTAATACATATAAATATTTTACCAAGCCTTCAAACCAAGTGGCTTCACTCTATTAAGCTGTACATGCAACTATACCATGAAACGTTCAGAATATGTTAAAACTACTGCCAGCCCCCCCCCCCCCAAAAAAAAAATAAAATAAAAATAAAATAAAAATAAATAAATAAATAAATAAATAAATAAATACAAAAATCGGAGATTAGCATTCATTCATTCAAAATGGTTCATTAGGTGTGATTAGTTGTTCTGGTTGACTAAACGTGTGTATCTTGAATGTATAATATTACGCGAGATAAGTAGTTAATTTACCATCAATATGGCTTAACCTTAGTGTAACCTCTTTTCAGATGGGGATCAGAGTATAATAAAGCTACCTAAGCACATTATTAAAAAACAGAATTAGTATTCCCAGAGCGAGAGAATAAAAAGGAAAGGGAGCGACAGAAACATAATATAGAGAGGGAAAGAGAGAGAGAGAGATTTCTAATAACGCGGAAAGGCGCTAAATAGGCATCGGATTAATGTTTCCAATACGTTAACGATGACAAATTACCAGATTTAAAGCTAAGACTGTTTGAAATTGCTCAAGCAAATCTCAAATAGTGCTGAAAACCGATCCCCTGTTTTCAATAAAACGCAACTTTCAGTACAACACAGGGGCGACACTGTCTGGAATCCCTAAAGGCGAACAATAGGTAAGACGAAAAGTATACCCTCAACAATTACCCCCTTTGTCTCGTTATTCTGATTGAAACCCTAGTGAATAATCCCTCTCCAACTAAAAGTTTTTTTTTCATTTAAAGTGAGAGAGACTGCACCAAAAAAAAATCAAGAGCTAAAGGTGGAGGCTTTCATTCACTAACAGAGGGAGGTTTCATGTTTTAGCGGATAGATTTCAAGTGTTTTGTTCTCCGCCTTTTGAAAAGTAAATCGGTAACTTTGGAAGGATCCTTTTCTCTGAAGTGCAAACTTCCGATTGGGAATCACAACTCCATTTTTCTCACCTGAAAGACGCGGAAATTATAATTGTGGTTGTTTGTCCCAGGGGCGAAATGAATAAATTTCTTTGGTTGAAATGACGAGAAAACATTTCTTACCCACAACAGGCGAGCTGAAGTCCCCCGCGTGCAAGGCACTTTTCCAAAAAGTGTATTTTCTCGCGCAAACCCCCGGAGCACTAGATAAAACACATATGACTTTGAAAAGGGTACTCTTTTCATGGGGCAGCAGTTGCTAGCCGACGTCTTTTCATTTCAGGCTTTTAGGAAAAATGTCTGCCTTGCAATGAAAACTATACCTCGCCTAAAAAAGTGCAAAACTACAAAGCAAGTTCTTCGTTTTGATAGTCCTCGGGGGCAGTGCTTGGAATCTCTGACGGAACAATGCTCGTCCAAGGTTGAATACACTCTCCGCAAAGAAATAACATCAAGATACAAATGAATGAATGAGCGGATGAATTCATAATTAAATGAATGAAATTGTATGGATTTCAAAAAGTTGAAAATACTTTTTGTGAGTAACTGGATACACGCTGCATAATCTTTGGAGAACCTATACTTCAGCTGTATTTGCGTCTTTTGATTATTTTGTGTAATAATAAGGTATTTAATTCAGTTTAAGCAGGGGAGAATTAATTTGAGCTCCCAGCACAAGTCAAGGACATCATTGTTATAATGAATATAATAGCGGGTAGAATATTGCTTTAAGCGTTATTTTGCGACCTTTGAGGGGCCACCTTTTCAGCTCAATTTTTCACAAAATCTATGGAACTGCTGTCACATACCGTAGTTATAATAATATTAATAATGATGAGATGGTTGCAATTTGCAGATAAATGGGGGGGGGGGGCAGGGGGCTGAATCCATACAATACATTTCTAACGTGTGTATGATTGGAATAATTGACATTTACATCTACACTTCTGGCGTGCTATATAGCTTGCAATGGTTAGATAGTGGATTATAATCCGGTGTAGGGGGGGGGGGTATTAATTAATGCATTCAATTCGGTCCTTGATGTTGAATGAAAGCTGTTATTGCCCAAAAATGGCTTTAGCCTGTTTAAGTCCTAGCAGCCACATCCAATAATCCAACTACCAAAATACTATAGAAGCAAAAGGGCACGTGAAAAATCGTAATCCATGTTCCATTCTAATCAAAAGACCAACCAAAGGTCCACAAGTTAAATGGCTCACAAGGTCTCGTCAGCTCTCTGATCAATGGGTTATCATCGAAGGGTTCACGAGACCAGAAGCCCACGAGACCAATGAAATATCGGTCTCGTGGGCATTCTGACAATTTTGTTAAGGTTTCACTGGACCAAATTATCGGTTTCGTGGGCTGTTGATCTCTTTGACTGTACGGTTTCTTTTAATGCGCTAGCAGTATTATTATAACCCTGGTCACCGGATTCACTTACTTTATTCTGTACATTATAGTATTAGTACACATTCTCCACTCCCTGGGGAGCATTCTAGCTAGTCGCCTTTTCTTTACGGGCGCGCGCCTGCATGGGAAGAGCAGAGCAATGAAGATAAAATGCCTTGTTACTTGTGAAATATTGAAATACACTATTCATATCCTACATGTAATTTAAACGCATTCAGTAAATAAATGACATAACCTTTAAGAGTCATAAATCCCCAAACTCTATTTCTTCTGTGGTAGCATAATCACACTTACAATTCTTAAATGAAACCTGACAATGTGTTAGGAGAACAGTGGAAGTGCAATCCCCTGTGACCAATAATTGCGGTTTGAGTGTTGAAAGATTACGATGTAATACCTCAATAAAGAGGCGGGAACAATAAAATGGTGTTGACAGAAAACATTTCAACTTGGCTCCATAATTCTGATTGGAATACCATGCTTTAGCCATCACCGTGGAAATATTGTGACTGGATACTGGATAGAAAATTGATTTTGGAGTCTTTAACTGTCAGTATTATAGCATTTCCGCCCAGTCTGCGGAATTCGACGATTATTTTTCTCAACATAGCTAGATACCGGAGTGTTGGCTCAGTCAGTAGAGCGTCCGCCTCACAACCGGGAGGTCGTGGGTTCGAATCCTGGCCGCGTCATACCAAAAGACGTTAAAAGATGGGAGTTGTTGCTACCTTGTTTGGCGTTCAACAATAAGAGATAGAGCAACGTCGATCTGGCGCTGCTCAGTGGCTGCCAGGCTCACGATCAATTGGGCAAAAAGAATTTCCGTTTCGGTTTAATAAAATTTGGAGTGGACTATTAGGCTATTATTATTATTATTATTATTATTATAACACGTTAAAGACGTTAGCTCGACAATAGTCAGTCTCATTGACCAATAGGCTAGAAATTAACATTAAAGGGAAAGTCCACCCCAGGATTTTTGTTAGCTGACGATATAGACCTAATAATACCATGAAGAATGATACAAGTCTCATTAAAATCCATGATCACATAACGAAGATATATCGACTTTTCTATCGAAAATCAGCCGCCCCCCAAATGCAAATGCGTTACATGGGCATGAAATGATTGTGACGTATGTTGCGAGCTGCCTTCTTATTTCGCACACATTCACTTTCGCTCGCGGTACACTGTTATCGCACTGACACGACGAATCATGAATGAAAGTGAAAGCGAAAGTGAATGTCTGCGAAATAAGAAGGCAGCTCGCAACATACGTCACAATTTCGATACTATCGGTTATTTTTTGGCGATCGTTTCATGCCCATGTAACGCATTTGCATTTGGGGGCGGCTGATTTTCGAAAAAAAAGTCGATATATCTTCGTTATGTGATCATGGATTTTAATGAGACTTGTATCATTCTTCATGGTATTATTAGGTCTATATCGTCAGCTAAAGAAAATCCTGGGGTGGACTATCCCTTTAACATTTACATCAAACACAAGTAACGAAACAGATATCATTTAATACAAATTCTTATCAAAGAATTACCTAACATAATTTCCAACATATTCCAAGTTTATTGTGCAATACTCCCCTAAGGAGGTAGGAATAGATGGTCTCCCTCCCCTAACAAAGGCTCGCAACGGGACATGTCAAAACGTAGCACCTATTCAGTTATTTACATTGTAGCTTCAAATTGAGTGTTGTGATAGGGAGGTTAAATATGATGAAATTATTTTATTGCCTTCTTTTTCTTTGATTACGCGATAACATGCTGCTTTATGATTCTAAATTATCCATTTGATCGCCCTTAACGACAGTCCCAAACACCGAGCCATTTATCTCTCTCCACATCTCACAAAATACAAACGTTTTAAGTGACCTTGGACTTAGCAGGACCCCGGATTTGTATAAATATTTTTTCATTTAATTATTCCAACGTCTTAAAATATACTTCTCGATTAGCAGATGCCTGGTTTGAATATTTTCATTTAATGTACATGTATAATAATAATAATAATAATATTCAGCTTTTATATAGCGCAAATCACAATTAAGTCTCTAAGCGCTTCCAAACTTGGATATTATTACCCCGGCTTTAGCTGTGCTGCCATTATAGCGCTCTAGCATTTCAATGCAGTGACATCATAGTAGTACTAGGCGGGGTGAATGGGGTGTAGCGCCCCCCCCCCCCCCCCGAATTTAAAATGAATATGGCCGGGGAACGATCACCTTATATCCGGGCAGTGTAATCTGTTTGTAATTTTCATTTCATCTGGGCTTGTTATGAGGAAAGAAAATGTATACAATGACAATGTGCTAAATATAATTATAAGCTCCCTCTAACAATAATTTGGAAAATGGAAAATAAGGGGGTGTCGGCCCCCTCCCCATCCCCGGAAAATGCCCAGGGGCCTATGAGTATCGATGTGTTCCCTTGAAATAGCTCACAAGGTCGGCATTATAGGAATAGTTGGAGTATTGATTTTGACAGTGGGGACGGTCTGATCCAATTTAGCTCATGTGTATTGACTGTGGTCAAGGTCACTCTAGGCAATTATATTTGAAAGAAAGAATTAGAATCTCGTGATTTGCAGCAGCTATGATTGAAGTGAAATATAATTCAAAGTGATTGCAACTTACAAAGACGTGATAATGAGATAATTAACGATGGTCAAAATATGACCAATCGAACAATTATGGTCACTTTTCTTTTTAAGTGCTTACTTAGATGATGTTGATAACCATGTTTGGTTACAAAAGAACGAATTGTGAATATTCTTGATATTTTGAAGGTAAGAATCCAATGCATTGTCAGAAGACCTAGAGGTCTGACTGCAGTATAGCCGACACATGTAAATAACTATCTTGAAAGTGACTTTGTTAATATGAGTTTTATTTCAATCGAAGCGAAAAAGGATATTTCACCAGTCGGATGCATGATCCAGGGATGTGTGAGTTTAAATCGGTATGTTTACAATAAAGGCAATAAATGAGGACGGTACTGGTCTCATGGGGATGGGGGGGGGGGGACTGGGATATACAGAGTGGAATGCCATAGAATGAGGGGGATGGGGGTCGAAGTATCTAATTTCTCGTTGCCCCCCCCCCCCCTGTACTTATCTGTATTTCATTTTCTCTCTCTCTTTTCGCCATTTGATGAGTGTGCGTGTGAGCGTGTGTGGGGCGGCTTTTGCCCGTGTGCCCCCGCAGCTACGCCACTAAATTAAGGCATGGCTATATCACATGCGAAACGTTTTGTTATCGTGGGCCAACAATTTTTTACGACCAGTCGCAAATATTTGTGCCATACATATTTCATCCCACTTTCAAAAGTCATCCTTCTCTTTTGAATGGATTCATTGAAATGTTTCAAGGTCAAGTCAGACAGCAAGCACCAATGCCAAGGGTTCGATATAAAAGAAGAGCTACGAATGATTATCAAATCTCAAGCGCGAGATACATCAGAACAGCGTAGATAGACGTGTTGTAGTTGAGTGGTTAGCGTACTTCGCACGAGATAAAAAGGGCATGTGTTTAAGCACAAGATTGAGGGGCTCAAATTAATCCAATCGAAACCAAGGTGAAATTAAATTGAAAACATTAACAGATTCTAAATTTTAAATTATATGTTCATTTATATCTGAGATATATTCAAATGTTAAACATTTATATGGTCATACTTCTCTGAAGATCATTTTCTACCGCTGTTACTATACCATCAATCGAATGAGTAATTCCTCTGTGGGTGGGCACTCCTACATCCATCATGTTCCTCTCCCCCATGGAGCTTATAATTCTTGGAAGAAACAAGACAGAAAGTGAGGATACATTTCAAGTTATACCCCAGTCACACCAAGGAGATACCGGAATTATAATAACTCCTTGGTCACACCCTTAAAACCTCAAACCGACCAATAATTATCGACGAAATCTTGGCCGCCCGGTAATGATGATTAATGTAAATTGTTTATTGTCGGTCTATGGTGTCGATCTCTTATGTGTAACGGGGGTTACTCGTATTCTCGACAATTCATGATTCCGAAAACACAACATTAATTCCCACACCAGGGGGTTCATAATGAAATACATTTTATAATTCCGAATATTCGATACTCCGAACGTTCGTAAATTCGGAAATGAAATAATAGGTTGAACCCCTTTTCCATTTTCGGAATTACAAACCTTCAGAAAAATGATCCTTCGGGAAAACGACATTATATCAGTGAATAAACATTTATAATATACCTCCCCGGTATACCTCCGTCACACCGACAAACCGACCCCATCCTGACCGATTCCTCGGCTATTTTGAGGGTACTGTGTATTTTCGTTCAATCTGATGTCGGTCTGGTGTTGAACTCGCCAATGAGACTGGGGTATCTGGAAGCCGATCTCTAAGCAGACGATCTTGACCTTAGAATCTGTTCATGAACTTGGCGCGTAAATCTTCTCTCTTGTTTTCATTCATCAGACGCTAAATTACTGATGCGAGGGTGTTTCGACCCTGCAAGGCCAAGGTTAACGACGTGATTTTTTTTCTTTGCACAGGCAATGCATACCATTAAAGAAATATATATTTGGGATTAGCCCTACGATGATGATATGAATGAATACATACAAGGAGGCAAGTTGGCTTCGTCTGTATTAAAGCGTATGCTCGTCGAACCAAAGATCGTGGATTCGAATCCGACTCAGGCGGATGACAAACACCTAAAGAACTATTTCGTATCTATTTCTAAATAATGATTCTTTTTATTATCTATTAAATGCCCATAGGTTAAACCTTAGAAAGTAATTGACTAATGGGAAAATGTCAAGGATCATGGAAAATAGAATGAAGTAAAAAAAACAACTTGTGAAATCAGTGTGAGTCCGCTCGATCTAGCAGTAGTTTTCCCAAAATAGGCCTGTGGTACACCTGAATGATCCAACCATCAGGTAACAAGTCCACAAGTGAGTGCATTTTCTTCAAGAGAGTTTCTATATTCTGAGTGGGCGAGTGATGATGTATGAGAAAATACCCGTCGCGCGTATCAAATTAGCCCCACACTTTGTGGTATATTGAAGTAGCAAAAGGAAGGAGGGGAGGGAGGAGGGGAGGGTGAGATGTAAGAAATTAAGATCTGACCAGGAAATCTCGATAGATTCTTGTGAGTTTTCTGGCTTAGACGGAAGCGAAATCGTCGCCTTTTTCCTTCTTTCTTTTTGTGGTTTTCTGAGATTTACTGTAACGTAAACCTAGTTTTGTGTGGGTAATCGACTTGGATTCCGAGATTAATGACTGGGAGCTGATTTTCTTCCATCTATCCATCGGATGAAAAAAAAAAAAGTTTTCGCCGGAAAGTGTCCCTATAATATGTGTTTATCATTATTCGCTTTTTATGCAGAATATCAAAATATTTTCAGATGTAAACATAAATGTAGGCTTGCCACTGAGTAAGTTTATTTTGATTCTAAAGAGAACTTATAATTACCAGAAATGAAGATTAACTTTCAAAAGGCTAAACTCCGATCCATGCCTCGCCCGTCAAGATGCCACGGCCACTTTGTCAAAATTGAAATAACTTTTTCGTTTGTCACTGACTTTCAAGCAGAGCAACGTGCTTTCAGACAGAGAGTCGTGCAAGACTAATGTCGTTTAATGTCGTCATTACTTTTATATACAATCCCCACCTCAAAACCTCCCTCCATTATTCCCTTGTATACCGCGTGATTTTGTGATAAATAATTTCAGACATTTATTGGTTCTCTGCGGTTCTTTTACTGAGCCCCCCGTTCAAACCTCATTACCCTCAATTCACTATTTGTCATCTTGTTTTGGGTAATTGATATTGCGAGTCTTGGGTTCCGTAATGAAAGGGGAGGAAGAGAGTTTGGGGAATTTTTAATAAGGGAATATTGTTCGATTTCTTATGAGCGGTCATAGGTCAGGAAGCCGTCAAATCAATCATGATTTCTCGGGAACTATTGATGAGGATTTGGTTTCTTTCGCTGAGTTTATTTGTTTTGTTTAGTTCAAATGATCAGGTGATATGGTTTTTGGGGGAAGACAGCACAGAACGGCCTTGTTGGAATTTGAGGAAGATCAAACTTTCTTCACGTTCCTCTTCTTTAAATACATTCGCCTCCTGATTTATTCTCCTCATTCCCCATATTCCTAGTTGCTCTTTGTTATTGTTTTTCGTCAACTTTTCATAAAGCAATAATTTCATTTATATCATCAGACACCCATGTTAAACACGATCGCTTCTATTTTAGACAATTCAACTCAAGGGCAATATCAATTTTCGGATTACGTTTTGATAGGTGACACAGATTGATTCTCGTATATAATATTACCAAATCTAGTGCATACGTCTTTGTGAAGTGCCTCGATACGAACTGTTTCATTCATCTTTTAATAATAATCGTATTACAATGGTCAGAATGCGAACTGCGTACATTAGTTGTTGCCAGGTAGGACAAACATTGTCATACCTGCCAACCTTTTACAGAAAAAAAAATAGGAATCTCTCAAGGCAAAATAAGGGATACAGTCAATTTGTCTGCTTTTCACACAGAATATTTGAGAAAAAGAGAGGAATCTGGGTTTGAAACAACAGCTTGAAGGCCCAAACATAGGAAACATTTCTCCAAAATAGGCATGGTATGCATTGTGACTGTCTTGCCCTATATAACATCACGTCATATAATTATATGCAATTCTGAGGTTGAGTTTTTCGAAAATAGTTACGATCGTGATGTTTGTTGCATCGTCTACATCTACTTCTTTTGATCTGCATCGATGAATTTCTCTTGAAATGTAATCATTATCATTATCTATTCGATATGAATTTAAAGACTATGTCGTGATGGTTTTAATTACCGTCTTATGATGGAGGTATTACCTAAAACTTTCGTTATTGTGATTTATTATTTATTCTATCATACCCGACGTATCCAAATTGAAATTCGAAATGTACAGAATAGTTAAATCTCACAGAACACTCTAGTCTAACTTTAAAACTTGTCTGACAAATTCCACCTCCCCCCTTTCTCACTTTTATATCATCTAGACCTATTTTTGTTTAATCTACCGCGGATGTCATGTTTTTTTACAACTTTATTTTCAGCCTCTAAAAGTTTTTAAATTATCCAAACTGACGATACAGCGAGAAGTGAAAGCTACACCCATTTTGAAGGTCTAGCTACTGACCCCTCTCCGAGCGCCGTCTTTGCCGGGTGACTGTCGGGCCGGGAGCCCTCAAGGCTCGTGGTTCAAATATCTTCATTTCTTCTCCCGAGCTGTTTACTCTCAAAACGCGACAAAAGTACGAGAAAGGGCACTCAAAAGTACCAATGACACTCGACTTTAGGGGTTAAAACCTGAGAAAAACATGTTATACAACGGTAATATATACACGAGAAGTAGCCGAGACAAGCGTGTGTCACAAATACCAAAATAAAAAATATAATTAAAAACGCTTCCATTACATTGTCATCGATCTGTAATTGTGTAATCATCTCGTAACTCTTCTTTATGTGGTTTAAGATTAATAATTGAGTATACTCAAATTATGAAAGATTGTTACCTTTCTTCCAATATACTGTTAGAGATTTGTGTTTTGAAGAACTGAATGATGGCGATCTTTTCCAATCTGACTTTGCAACGTGAAACTAATTTGTCAAACTGATGCAATTTGCATATTTTCCTTCTGACTATTGGTATAATGTTTAGCAATTAATTCAAATATTGAACAAGCAAGGAAACTTAATATTGTACCTATACGGTAAGAGTTATGGTTATTGTTGTTTATTGTTAATCTTAGAGCTTTGTTTGATGTACAAAGTTATTTTTTGTTAAGAAGTGGGGGGGGGGGGCGGGGGGGGGGCACTTACCCAATATTTGATAACAAAAGGGTTGGTATAGTATGCTTGTCGCTAGGGCTCACGACTTGTTTCGAAAGTTTGTTTTACTTCAATTTTAGAAATATGTCCAAGAACTCTATTGATACCTCACAATGAAACCCATTTAAGATGCATTCCAGACGGTTTGCATTTTAGCTTGTGTTCATTTCGTGCTTTTCCGTCGTTCCTTCCAGCTATTTTGTATTATTGTCTGGTGTTAGTTTTCTCCTAATATTCCTGCTTTCAATTTTATTTTCAGACTTATGTTACCTAAAGCTTTATCTCTCACTTGAGCTCTTTTGGTCTGTATGGACACCGTGACACGTATGAATCTCAGGAAACGTGTCGGTCGCTAATTTGGGGTTATTTTCTTAACGAAATTCTATCTCTCCCTGTCCTTTGGCGATTTCGTCACCTCATAACAATTATTGGCTTCACTCCATAAAAAAAGTGTTCCCAACCAGTGGCGTATCCAGCATAAGGCGAAGCTGCCGTAGCTCCCCTCCCTCCCCTCCCTGTTTGGGGACTTGAGCTTATATCATGGACCTACTATAGTCCATGCTTATATTAACCATTGCTTGTATGCCAATTGAAGCATTAATACAATTTCCATCCGATCTACATCGCACTAAAGACTGTCAGGTAACAACCCTCCTCACCTTTCTCGGGGAGGATACCGCCTCCCCTCCCTTTTTTTAAATGAAATCATGAATATGCCCCGACTTTAATTTTGATTGATATATATATGGATAAAAAGTGTACTTCGCCATAAATATCAATAATGTACACGAAAATGAATCCCAATGTGAAATTCCATCAGCAGTTTCAAAATTAGTATTTCCTTTATTAATTATACCAATGTTTAAAATATTGTTTTTCGGTGAAAATATGTTGATTAATCAATGACATAATGCATCTGAATTAGTTAAAATTTAAAAATAAATCACCATATTTAAAAATAGTATGAGATATATTAATTTAAGTACTACAAAATTTGCGCACTCTGTATGTTGTCCTTAGTCCGTTTCAATATCAAACTACCGATGATACCTTTAAGTTTAGAATCATTAATATGAATCTATCGTGGTGCATGCGGCCATTAGTGGAAACACATTAAGAGCATGCATAACCTCTTGGGCATGTCACTTCATTCCCGTGCCAAAATCATGATATTTTCTCTTCGTTTTAGTTAATAAGAAGGACATGGAAATATCTCTATGTAGTGAGATCTGATCATTGTGCACGACAAGTCATCAAAACCAGTGTAACCAGTGGGGTAGCTATAGGAACATGCGCCCCCAATCGAATGGCGAAAAAAAGAAACAAACAAAAGGGAGGGGCAATGGGAACGTGGAAAGACCATGAAAGGACCTCTTTTATACACCCCCTAATCATTGGCTTTCGAAATTGGAATGTCATCCAGTGCCCCCCCCCCCCCCATTACTAGACCTACTTTTTGGGCCACTGAGGGTAATTCAGGTAGCCCAAGTAAGTGCCGATTATATATGTAGTCGATTTATCACGTACCCCCCCCCCCCCTTCAATATTTATATCACTCCAGTGTCCAGGGTCGTCACTAATTTAGGTCATTTTGAATTGGGTGGGGCGGATGGAGTCAGACTTAATTTTATGCTAGATTCTATGAACTTTTACAAGAAAAAGAAATCCTTTAACCCACTTTTTTTCTACTTTACATTAATTTCTACTAGAAGCTGGAAGAAGCAGCTCCTTTACTGTCTTTCATATCTGTGACCTCATAGTATACGATAGCTTTTACTACTTCACCCGCTTGCCTGTGAAGATACTTTTTTTTGCGGTGAATCAAAATGACTGGCTTGAAGAAACGGACAATCAGTGTTATTTGTATAGGACCTATTTATATTTCGGAAGACATTTCGAATTTTCGTCTATTAAGCCGGCAATTTGATTAGTTCATGCATCTCACCCATTACATTTATACATATTACGGTGCAGAATTTCAACAACATAAAGAAAGTTCCAGGAAACGAGAACAAAAACCACAATCATAATCTTTAAGATTTTTTCCAGTTTGTTTCTAAAGGCTGTCACATCCTCCAGAATAGATGGTCGATGTTTGTGATCAAATAATTGGTATACTCCGATTTAACACTTACCAAACTGATTTTCAGTGGTTTTCGTCGATTTGATTTTTCTGACAGAATCGTTCTCTCCTATTTTTTTGCCGAATCATCACAGCATGTTTTCCAGGTATTTGCACTTCGCTTAAAACCGCACTAAACTAATGAACTTAATAAGCTAATACCGCGACTTCAGACTCAATTCATATCATAACTCGGGCGAGGATGCACGGGGTGAGTCACGCATGGGTTGGGTAAGGGGAGTGCCTCGGGAAGCGTTTCGCTAACAAATAACAAACGGTCTCCACTATGAATTTACGTCATAAAATCCATCTTCTTATGGAATAAAGGAAAATATTAAAGCCCCTCTAAAGTGTTGGGAGCCCCAAATTCCGACTACAAAATTGGATGGCCAAATTTCACTTAAATTCTGTAATGATGTGAAAAAGGATGTCATTTAACACTCAACTCTGCAAGGATTTTCAACCCCAAAAATAGTTTGAAGACGAATATTGATGAAAGAATACAAAACTTGGGTTTTGTGCTGTACGCAGAAAGCCTAATTTTGTATTCTTTCATCAATATTCGTCTTCAAACACATTTATTCTGAAATCCTTACAGAACGTCAGAAGCCAGTGTTGGCATCCTCTTTCACTTCATCATAGTTACAATTGAAGTGAAATTTTGCCATCAATATTGTGTGGGGCTCCCAACACTTTAGAGGAGCTTTAAGGGTATACAAGCTATCATTCTTCTTATTTCAATAAAAACATGCAAGCACATACCCCCACCCCCATCACCCAAAATAAACTGTTAAAAGGAAATGTATAAAATAAATCAATCAATGATCATAAATATAATGATAATAATAAGAATTATCCTAATAACACTAATAATCATAATAATGATAATAATAATATTAATGATGACATAAAACAAACCAAACCAAAACGAAACAAAAACTCCCCATTTTATCTTGATTCTCTTGATTTTAATTTTAACCGGCTTAATCTCTTTTTGCGTGAAATATTGTTCTAATGCATGGGAATCCTTTTCAACCGTGCACTCGTAGTTTAAATTCATAGGCCATTATCAAGGTAAAGGGGGCTAGCAGGGGCGGATCCATGTCCTAAGCAAAACTTTCCATGATGGTCAGATATTGTAGACATATGCCTGTATACCCGCGGGAAAATAAACCTGTATCCGCTGTACAACAACTTGACAAGAATGCGAGGATAAACATCTGATTCCGAATTATTCAAACATGCCCATGAAAGACAAAATAGTACTTTCAACCGCGTGAAAATTAGATCTTCCTCTCCCCCCATTTGACGAAAGGGTTGCATTTGCTAACGAGTCCCAATAAACGGGAAACAAGGGCATATCAGGTGCAGGTGTACTTTCTCTCCCGACCAGGAAAGAGGCCCCTTGGGTACGGGGCACCGTCGGCAGTGATGAACTTGACTTGTCGGTGTCTCTGCCACTGCATCTGTCTGTCTGCGCTGGGGCAGCTGCCGTGAGAGCCGTGGATTTTTAAAACAAAAGTGCCCATTGAGGAGTAGACGGAAACTTTATGAAGTGAAAATAGTTGCACTTGTAAAAAGAAAAGAAGAGGGGTGACAATTTCCTTCTTTTTTTTTACTCGCAACGCCTACACCTAAACCTCTTCCAAGCAGTGATCATCATGTCTTAGAATTAATCGGGCGGTGCTTTTTGTCCGGAGATCATTTTAAAATCATCTGAAATTGTGTTTTTATTCCCAGATCAGCGAGAAGATAAGATTGTAAAAATATAGTTCTTGACGTCTGTGTACCACATGTTACCACATAACAATTATTATGAGATGAATAATGCTTTAGATGACACTCCTTCGCAAAACAAACGATCTCCTTAAAAGTGAAAAAGTGTATATTAAACATCACAGCTCGGTTATAATGATTTCCTAATTCCATCGTTAAAAATGAATCGAAACACAGTTTTATTTGCGTCATTATGTTACGCTGTTAATTTGTTTTTAGTGATTGAGCTTAGACGCGGATTCTTTAAAACTTTATTTCGAAAGTTGAAAGCCAAATCGGTTGAGGTGGCCATATCGGCCTCTAGATTCGCCTATAATATGTTATTATACGTATTACAAACACGATTCTTCACTTTCATCAGAAAAGATGAGTATTAAAAGTCGATGCGTGTGTGTGTTTCTTTGTTTAGAGCTCCTAAGATGTAAGCAGACATCCATCGAAACTTCTCAGTGCAAATAATAGGTGACGTCGCCTTCCAAATTGCTCTGATAAGAAAATGTTTCCTCAGCCTGCGGATTGAAATTATCTCGCTATATTACGCGGTTAGCGTTGGTTAGGCTTTTGGAAGTGGGAGATTTTGAATGGATTTATCGGCGAACAGGTGCAGAGGAGTCGGTAATTTGAAATGAATTTTGGAATTGCGCCGAGGTGTTATCGAATTCGTCTCGTGTTTGTGGGGGATGTCAGGAATGGTTTCGTGAGGGAGTCCGTAAAAAGATGACATCAACTGTTCGAAAGTCAAGAACACTTGAAGAGGGAAAACCAGGAGGACATCGAGAGGAAGATGCGGAAACAGCTCTGATGGCAGCGAATGGCACCCAAGGTGGAGGATACTGTTTAAGATATGTTTCTTCACTTTCTTCGGTTTTAATGTTAATTTCAATATGATATTTATAGAATGTTTCAGTTAAGATTTTCATTGCTTATTAATCAAACTTAGCGATAGTTGCCATTATTATTTTCATTTGATCACCTTTATTTGAATTTCATTGTTGATTGCTCGGACTGTTTTAATAATCATCGTATAATAGCTTTCATCATGTATATACGTTGTAAACTGTTGTAACCATTGCAATTCATTCAGTCTTTGGACTGCGAGAATGGATAATATTCAATAAAATCCTTCAATCAATGATACTACTGAAACGTTGTGAACTATGATGATTTTTCTTTTAAGTGCCTGGAACATCACCATAACCAATAAAGACAAAGACCGAGTAATTTTGAGGCGATATCAAAGCCCAAACGAAGCGTTCACGATACTTACTCTTTTGCCTGAAAAATTTCCAACCATTCTCTCATTTGGAATTTATACATTTGCTGAAAAAAGTTGAGAAAATCGTGCATTCCTTTGACTTAAGAATACTTTCATTTATAGATGTGTTTTGCTTTCAGTGATGATTCGTGACAATCAAGAATTCAATAAAAAAATCAAGAAATATTGAGAAATCATGGGTAATATTCTTAACAGTGCCAATTTTGAAGAAGAAAATAAAAGTAGTTTTCCTATTCTTTCTAGTACAGATATTATGATGAACACTATTATATTCCTGCCCTGGAGAAACTTTCTTTATATAACTGTATGACTGACCGACTCTGGACTCGATCTCGACACCTGACAAATTATCAAGCTATATTCTGGCACCATGCAGGGATGTAATCTTTCTTTAGCTAAGAATGTACAGCGATTTAAAAAGATGTTTATTATTCAGCCAAGTGCCTGTTATTCATATTTCTCATGTTGAGAATGATATATTATCAGCTTATAAGTATATGTTTGGAATATATACATATTTTGAGCTTCAAAATTTAGAGTCAAGGATTCATGCTTTGCAACTTAAAGGTGGGTTCTCCTTGCTATATACAATGGCAGATAAAAATATACATTTACAGATTTGGAATCCATTTTTCATGATTCAGATTTCATTTCTCATGCGATTCTTGTCTCAAGTTTGAAGACGCGACATTTTTTTCCTAACAGAGTATACTACATGAGTATCAGTGAAACAACCGATTCTGTTCTTGGGGCTGTACGCCTTCCAAACAAATCCAACACTTTCGAAAATTCGCTAACCAACATGACTTCTTCTTGTTCTTCCATGGAAGATAAAAATGTATATTTTTATTTTTCCAATCTATTTTTCATGATTCAGATCTCATTTGTCAAGCGATCCTTATCTCAAGTTTTAAGACGTGACATTTAGTATACTATTGTATCAGTGAAACAACCGATTATGTTCCTGGGGCTGTACGCCTTCCGAAGATTATGTATATTCCCTCCAACAAACCCAACACCTTCAAAAATTCGCTAACCAACATTATACTTCTTCTTGTTCTTCCATGGAATTAAGATTATAGTGTATATTTTTAAGTCTCCATTCTATATTTTTCATGATTCAGATCTCATTTCTCAAGCGATCCTTATCTCAGGTTTCAAGACGTGACATTTTCGCTAACAGAGCACGATCAATCACACAAAGGATCCTGTTCCGTGAGTGAGCAGCTATAAAGATCGGTGTATTCTCACTAACAAACCCAACACATTCAAGAAATCTTGGGATAGATAATAGTTAATACCAAAGATTTCAAGATTATTTAGCTGCTTCCGGGGCACGATTAATCCTATATACCGGCGTTAAAAGGGTTGTTGTTGTTGGAGCTAATCAAGACATGACGTCATGGATGTGATGCATCTTCCGCCAATTGGTGCCTATTGTTGTGTGCAATATTACACGTGTGGTAAACCAGCGGCCGCGCAGACAGAGATGTAGAAAGGAACCAAAGTAACCAAAGCAAACAAAGTGTCAAACATAAAAAAGTTTTACATTTCGGGCGAAGACAGTAAACATTCGTTTACATCTTGTACTATCGGCGGTCTGTGTGTGGGGGTGTGAGGGTGTGTGGGGAATGTTACTCCCACACCTTTTTTTTTGGGGGGGGGGGGCTAAATTTGGAATTTAATTATTTTTTTTCTGACATAGTCTACAAAATAATATCAAAAAATGTTTTATAAAAAGGTGAAATTGTTTAAATTTTGTTTTAATCTTGCTGTTCTTTCCTTTCATTTTCTTGTTTTCTTCTTCTATACTTTACCTTGTTGGCAGAAATTTGGGCAACATTGTGTCTGACACTCTTTCCATTCGCAATAGTCTAGTGAAATGAAAGTGTTAAACAAAGTTTAGTAGCGAAAAGACTCTCTGATAACCGCACTCGCAACCTTCAAGAGATCATCGTTCTCGACGGAACACTAACTGGCTGGACGATACGCTCAAGTGTGAACGCTTCAGAAATCTTCCCGCTCAAGGTCAAAGTCACAATTGCAGGAAGCTATCGTCTGCCGGGGCTCAGCCCAACTCGTAATGTCCACCGGGTGCCGTAAAATGTTATCTCCGACTTGCCCCATTTCCACGTTTTTTGTATCATGATTCAGAACAACCCCTCTCTCCATTCCATGTCAAGCGGGGAAATGAAGGGAATCCTTTATAAAACATTACACATCACCAGGGGAGTCGTCGCTAGACGAGAGGGGTGGGGTGCGACACCCACATTGAAAACAAAATTTGTGTTTGTCGGCAAAACTTGGAAAATGCCCCCCCCCCACACACACACACACACACACACATACACGGAGCTCCTGTAACAAACTTATTTTACGGAACTGTGTACGAAAGATTAAAGAATATACTCTTTGGTATAGCTCTCTACATGTTCAGATCTGTTTTCAAACACATTTATATTTGTGTTTTTTTTTGGGGGGGGTGGGGATCTCAGTGCAGAAGTGTGGCATCCTCTTTCACATTATGATACAATTTAAGTGAAATTGTGCCATCAAATTTTTGGCGAACTTGGGGCTCCCAACGCTTTAGAGGGGCTTTAAGCAAAAAAAATGAAGAGAGAGATAGAGAGAGAGAGAGAGAGAGAGAGAGAGGGAGAGAGGGAGGGGGAGGGAGGGAGGTAAATAGAGCGGGGAGAGGGAGTGAAGAAGGGGCCGAGTGGGTAATAGAGGGGCAGATTTAGGATTGTCAAAATGGGGGTTGCTAGGTGCGGGATTTCCCCTTGAATGTTACGTTTTTCATCTTTTAATTAGAATACTTTTCTTACATTAAATAAAGATTTTTGACACTATTTCACCTTATATAAGAAATTGTGAAAACCTTGTTTCTGATTTGTGTGTGTGACTGCTTTATCTTTTTACCCTTGATTGATGCCAATAATGGAGGTTTGATGCTGTTCGCAACTTGTATGATTTTGTTAGTGTAGGGACGTCGAGAGGGGGCGCAAGACGACTTTTTTGCATTGGAAGGTAAAATCCTTTACCTTCATTGCTGTTCTTATGAAATTTAAACTGATATCTCCTTAAGCACGATACTTTTCATTTGCTATGATTATAGACTTACCGTAATCCGATATTGCTGTTAATAATTTGTTTAAAGACATATGATAAATTATAGGAAGATTCCCTTTCTATAAACATGGAAGTGATTTTAGTTAATTTCACGTTCGGACATTGTTGACTGCATATTGCAAAAACTCCCGAGCAATTCTGACAGCAACTCGAACAATCATCTGATGACATCTGTGGTCAAGTTTAGAGGTCACTCAAGGTCAAGGTCGATCAGGTCCATTTATATACAGAGTTTGGCCAACCCTGTAGTGTTCTAGTAAATCTAGTTGGTTATAATATGGCGAATACGCTTTGTTAAATGCAAAAGCACATGTTTAAAAAGGAATAGGCTTCATGCAGGAGGAACTAACACCTGCTCCATGCATGTTATTAACAACTGAACTCGATTTGGCAAAACTTTGTTGATACTTTTAAAACATACATTTAAACTGAGAGTAGAAGTATTAAAAATCGATAGAAATAACTTTATCATGACCACTAAACCAATGCTCAAGCACAACTACTACTTTAGTTTCCATGGACATAATGACGCAAGTAAAAGCTCCTCACCATCCAACTCCAAAACCCTATCCCTAATCCTATAATTCACTTTCAATTTTCTCGAAATTCTTTTTTAGAATTTGTTTTTAAGGTTTGTTATTGTTAGATTAGGAAGAAAATATGTTAGTAAGTACAAAAGATCATTTAGCAAACAGAATAATGGCATTAGCTGGTATTAGATACAGGATGAGGGCTTTACAAATTTCCAGAAAATCATGATAAAACACCATTCGTTTCGAAAGAAAAGCATAATATTACCATCCCATTTATAATAAATATTGATTTGTACACCTGATAGCGAATATGAAGAGG
>JAVYIG010015200.1:0-37363 GCA_035222895.1 Strongylocentrotus droebachiensis | reverse complement strand
GTTTGTCTTTTCTAGTCCTTTTCCTCTTCTCATATTCCCTTACTATTTATCTCTCTCTTTTTTTCTTCTTTTTTTTTACTTATCGTATTTTCTTTCTTGTCATGCTTTTTCACCACTTGATGGGGGGGGGGGGGTGGTGAGGTGGCACGTACCCCTTGCTTCCTATATCTACGCCACTGACAAGTACAATATCAGATTACAATCACTTTGTTTACCTGTACAAGCTAAATATGAAAATGTACACATTTTAGAAATGGTGAGAACTTCATTAATATGATTGGAGCTTTTCCATTATTAACCACCATTGGCACTAAAAATCATCACTTACACCATGTATTACCGTCATTAAACAGGTGCTTCAATTCTATTATAAATCTGATTCAACATATGAGATATTCATGTATTTCAAAAAGTGTCCGTAAATAGTGCGCTACTTTCTATCGAATTGGGCCCGACCGCACTTGACTCTTTTCTTTACAAAGGAGCTCTCGAAGCTAATGAATACACCGCAAGGCACACGTGTAATTTGAAAATCACCAAACATTACAAGTAAAACCCTTATGTGACGTACAAGCTTTTTCACCAGGAGGAATATCAACGCCTACAACTTATTTTCTATGTAAATTTGGGTATGATCATGCCTTGAAAGGGGTTAAATACGTCCTATTATAGTTTCCCGTTGGGTTTTGTTTGTCTCTTCGATACTGGGTTTATTAAGGAAAACTTAGTAAAATTCAGAAGGTTTGAAAATAAACAACTTTTAGCATGTTTAGTATACGTTTATGAGTAGGGGTACATGGTTATGAGTGTTGGTGTATTAATAACTATCTCTCTTCCTTTATTCCCTGTCTTCACCTTCCCCTCTCCCCTATTCTCCCTTTCTATTTCCTTTTCTCTTTTTCTCTGTCTTTCTCTCTCTCCACCCAACCCCCCTTTTTTTTCCTCTCTCTCTCTCTTCCCTCTCTATTTCCCTAAGTCTGCTTTTCATATTAACAATGACATTCTGACATTGTTTAATTTAAGCATGTAAATCTAAAATATCGCACCAAAAGGCTCAGTGGTTCTGCCATCCACACATATTTCTGTTGTTGAGATACTCTCACATTGATCTGAAGACTGATGTTGTGCCATTATCTCTTAGTACCTGGCTCTCAAAATGACAAGACCTAGTTTTGAATTGAAGTTAAATCTAAAAACCTGTTTTTATTGGAAATGCAGGATAAATGACATGTATTTATGTTTTACATTATTCGCAACTTATTATTGTCACGATATAATATTAGTATATTTGCAAGTCAATTTCCCTCAATGTTATTCGTTTTTCTAACTGAAAAACCCATTATTATATTTACATTTTTCCAAGTCAGCTCTCTTTATCTACAAATCCCAATTATAATGCATTTCTAATGACCTTATGTCATACATTGTAATTTCATTTTAATTCAAATCAGCCCCATATTATGTTGCCGCCCTCAAACTGTTGATTATGTTAAAATGTCGGGCATTAGTAACTTTATGTATTAACATGTAATTCGTTTTATTTTCTCTAGAGATATATGCATGTACACAATGCTTCTTGTCTCATTCCCTTCTTTTCCAATCTTAAGGTAAACACCAATGTTTTCAATCCATTAAATTATACTTAAAAATCATTTTTTCTTGAATCTCATTATTTTACGCCATATCAATTAATATGCCAAGTCACGCGGATAGGATAATAAGGCGGTTATAGTTATTTAGTTTTAAATATAATCGCTTTCTTTTTCCGGCATCCATGTGACTCCTTTCAAAATCTACGATTATTTTGTATTCACTGGTTTCTTGATTTTGTTTTTGCTGAATAAATGATTATAATGAAGATGATGATGATGAAATAAAGGTGGATTATAATGATGATAATAATAAAACAAATAATGATTATGATAATAATACCAACAATTATGATACAATAATCAGCACCATAATCAGCATCTTCGATTTCCTTCCTCTATTTATTATATATTTATTTAATCATATTTCAATAAATCCAGTATTGGAATGCCCCTTTCCAAATACATACGTATACAAATATACAAGACACTCCTTCAAATAAAAGAATAAAACTAGGGGTAACCTCAATAATCATCGACTTGCTTCATATTCATAATTCATTGTACTATTCATATACATGAAAAATGCTCCATCTGTCATAATAAAATGTGGGATATCATCAAATCGTGACATAACACAAATCCTTTACCATCATTTGAGACTTGAAAGCAGTTAAATAAATAAAAGACAGTTGTATTCATGACTCCTCCCAGCATACAATAATAGTATATCTTGAGTAATCAATTTTATTTATATCATAAATGAAAATTACTTTGAATATGTGTTTGTTCATTTGTTGCAAATGAAAATTAATAAAATCCCCGTGGTGGGAAAAGTATGATTTTTTTTTAAAGTGTAGGCCTACCTATAATGATTACTATCACATTATCATACTCGAGTATGGTAACTGTACAAAGTATCACAAATCATATACGCAGATAGTCAATGGAAAATAAGACATAAAACAGAAGTATCATTTAAACCCAAGGTATAATATCGTACGAAATGAGCAAATGAATTTGTGAGAACACTTATACAGTGTTATCCCATTAGCAATGCTAGGTAAATATATTGACATAAATATTATATATGCAAATCGAAAGAGGTTTACTACGTAATACAAAAATGAATGCTAGAAAGCATATCCTTCACTCAATGACATATTGCAACATTAATAATCAGCGGCAGATTATAATCTTTATATGGGTGCAGTGTATGTACATATAACTTCATTGTAATTCGATACATTTTGTAACTTGCATCACAAAAGGTAAAATCTCTATTAGGGTCACAGATTATCACTATTATACAAATATGTGCAAGAAAAAAGAAAAAGTAAGTACACGAACATCAGAGTAGTCAGTATATATTTGCTTAAAATTTAAGTAATGAAAACAAAGCTTTAAGAGATGACATGTAGTAAAAACGATGCAATTAACATAATTGGAGATTATTTATAATACAAGAAGAGGATTAATTATCTATTATTGAATTGACTTGATACATTGGTATATTCCACGAGCTGATTAGCATGTTCATAGAGTCGCCACGACGAGTGAAAAATAATCTCAAAAAGATCGTGATATATACCCATGTGTCCCACGAATTAAAAGCAATTATATCATTATTATTTATTGTATAGGAAACCTATAGTATCGCACTATTCACAATGAGAAGTGCGCTGAATCATTTGAAAACTGATTGATAAAGATCTACAATAAAAACAGACACACACGCACACACACACTCACCCAGGGTGAGGTGTGGGAGCGATAACCCTAGGCATCTTAATCATAAACTTGAGTAAGAATTAATAAAACAGCTGTAGAATAAAATTAAATGATCTCAATAATATGGAAAATGCATGACTAATTGAAAATAGTTCAAAATAATAGGATTCTCAGATCAGTATGGATTTCATTATACCGTATATGGATTCTTAGCGAGAATAATCATTAATGTCTTTGTTCTTTATTAATGATAACAATAAGTTAATATGTATATATAGCGCATACTACTGCCGGTTAAGTCCTTGTGCGCTTTACATAGTAATGCAGAATAATTGTAAACTAAAAAGTAACAGTTACAAATATAGCCATGTTTATTGAAATCATCAAACTACTGATAATTAGGAGCATAAACAATGTCCCAAAAGGATAAGTAGATAAATTAAAGGCACATTGCATTATTAACATCTAAAAATAGGGCCTATATGATAAAGATATAACCGCGTAAAAAGAGTGTCATGCATTCTTATGAATTTATATTACAATACATGAATGAGGATGAAATAATTCAGACTATTCAACATAATGACTTCCACTAAATATAGTTAGTCGTGTATGAAACAAAATATGCCTATATGTAAATGAAGGACTTACGTCATTCTTTATAATATAAGCAATGTAAACAAAATAATCAGTTACAATAAACGATATTTGGCATTTTAACAATATACAACTCACACTGAACGGAATAATTGATATTGATGGGTCATGTCAGAAATGAATCAATACAACTTCTTATACTAATACGCAAGAACAAAAAACATCATCAACAAGACAATAACTACACAAAAATAACTGTTACTTCTACTACTATACTACTAAAACTACTGAAAAATATACTACTACTGAAGACTATACCACTACTGAAAACTATACTACTAATATTACCATACTGTTACCAGTGATAAATTGTGTAATGCGGAAATGTTTCAGTGCACTTTTACCATGTCTACAAAAAGTGCAAAAATACATTCCGGATATTAAGCTTAAAGATATTATGTCCCTTTTGCAGCGGCAACGTCAAATTCTGTAAAACATTGCAGGAATCATGAATATGTCATGTATGTCCTATTTGTGAAATGTAAACGTTAGCAACGTCCTAGTATTCAAATTATGCAAGGAAACCCGTTTAATTTCTAGACTCCACTGTCAGACACTATTGAGTGACTGACTGACTTCTTTTTTTATTTGGTAATAAAAATACATAATATGAGCTGTAACAGGTACATGCAGCATTTGTAATCTACATCAATAACCAACTTCTTGTAATGGCCAAAATTTTACTAATTTAATCTTTGTGCAGCACAAAACATACGACCATTCAGTACAAGGGTCTGAAAATCAGACTATTTACAAGTGATTGCAATCACTTATGTCGATTCGACAACTATTCGTCGTTATTTCCCCACAAAAGACATTTTCCGGCCTTTTCGTTTGAAGGAAGTTCTAAATCAGTATTATCTTTCAAATGCTATTGGAATTTAACCTTTTCATTTTTGGCCTGCAAATGGGACATAGTACCTTTAATAGTACATGCATACATTGCATCGAATTGAATAGTGCACAATCACTAGTTGAACTTGTAGAAAATAATCTGCTTTGATAAATGACATTAATTTACAATGACACTCCTTTATATGGGCGCCAATCATTTGGCTTTGTTATTTACAAATTATCTAAAGGCAAAATTAACAACTCATAATTAATATCACACAAGACAGTTTCCTTTCCAAATTAAGATAAACAAATACAAACAAACCTTCACATAACAAATGCAACAGTTCATACACAAAATATATTGGATAAAACGAGAATATAGTGTCATAATTGTGAAAGAAATGTGGTCTTCATTTGTCCTTTTTACAAGAGCCATGAAGGATACATGCCAAGTTACATTTCCTTCATTTTCTATTTGTGGATACATCTAAGAAAAGTTTACCGTAACACTCTTATTGTAAAATCACATTAGAACTGCTGCTGAAATTATCGTCAATAAATTTGCACATCTGAATGATAAAATCGTTTTTTAGTCTACAATTCAAATATTGAGATAT
This sequence comes from Strongylocentrotus droebachiensis, assembly GCA_035222895.1. Classification (NCBI taxonomy): domain Eukaryota; kingdom Metazoa; phylum Echinodermata; class Echinoidea; order Camarodonta; family Strongylocentrotidae; genus Strongylocentrotus; species Strongylocentrotus droebachiensis. Next base: position 31,932 of record JAVYIG010015200.1, on the reverse strand, counting down.
AATTATACACGTTCATTAATATCAAATTGAAGAAGTAGTAGGAATTTCGGAAGGAGAACACTATACATTCGGCATTTGTTCGCTTGTTTCATCTTTATATACATTTATTTCATTTATCATTTTTCAATTCAATATCTTATATTCTTGATTTTATACATTTGATTTTAAGTCCGCAAGTTACTCTCATTTATTTATGTTTTGTGTTTTTAAGTGTAAAATATATTTGTATATTCATCCATAGCTCTTATTTAAAGCAGGCCTTTTGGTTCTGAAAAGACTACACTGTTTTTACATAAATCTAAAAAATAAGTCATAAAAGACGATTGATTCTAATGGCACAGAAATCATTTGAACAATGCTCGTTGCACACGAGACGATGTTTACATTGCATTAATGCATGCGCTAACCTAGTGAGGGGATTGAGTTAGGACTATAACGAAGAAAGGTTTGCACAGTTAAATTTGCACTCACTTTGTGGAACGATATCCCCCTCGCATGTTGCGTCAATGCCTATATACGCCAGTCACTGACGCAGTTATACCCCAAGCATTCTTTGCACTGTGTGCAACGAGCTTCAATGCAATTATCTATAACCACACAAACAATTCTGAACAATAACATATTATCCATTCCAAAAGAAGCAATCTAAATAAATCTTAGGAAGACGCTAGATTATATTCATAGCTATTTAGTGATTGTGCAAATCATGCCCAACCTGTGATGTCACACATCTCAGCAGCCTTCGGAGAGCTCTTCAGGTGCTATGCCGGGTCTGTATTTAAGAGTTTTGTAATTGGTAATAATCATTACTTCGAATGTTTCCTAGCACTGAATTTTGATAGAATTGTCCAATCAAAGTTTCATTTTTGCAATAATGACAATAAATTTACTTTTAAAAATCTTCGCACAGGTATTTTGAAGAGAATTCAAAATCACACTTTCTGCAATGAAATAACAAGAGCCACAAAAACCGATGTCAAGAATACACATCCGTGTAATATCTCATGAATATCCAGATGTTTCTTTGGGTGAATAACTCGATTGCTTGGCAATTGTATTTTTAATAGCAAAACAAAGGTAATGAGTTCAAATTAATCGTTGGGCAATTATCTGGTGTATTTATGTGGTTGTCACTTCAGCCGATATTTAGTCTTCGCGAGCAATGATTGTCTGATCCGTCTGAGCAAGTAGGTCCATGGTCTGAGTGGTTATATCGAGTAGGGTGTCATCTACCAGATTAGTTAAAATTATTAACTGATGTGAGAGAAGAGAGAGAGAGAGAGAGAGAGAGGCGGGGAGAGAAGTATAAATGTGTGCATCAACATAAATGCAGTGCTGCATCAAAATTATCACATAGAGCAGTAAACGGAGGACGAAGAAGAGAGCTTGAATATCATACGGCTCTACGTCAAACTGAACGATCTTTACTAATCTGTTAACTGTACGTAGAAATCGCCATAAGGCCTAAAATAAAAACTTTTTTTAAAACCGTTTTTTAGATTTTTTTTTATGAATAAAATAAATATGCATTTTGTTTGTTTAAATGGGATATAAATGCATAAAATCAAATTATTCCCAAATTCTCACTCGTCTTGCAAGTAGACCCCGGCCTCGTGTACGTGTTTATACCATGCACTGCACCAGCTAGAAACCAGGGAGATTTGGGAGACGGTCGCTGTTTAGAGTTTTCTACAAGATACAAGATACAAGATACAGGATATTTTATTTGGTCTTTGCAAACAAGTTACATAGAAATTTGTTTTCCACTGGCGTTACAGTAATATTCAAGAAAATACATAATTACAAGAAATAAATAGATCACGTTTATAGAATGAAATAGATGAAATAAGGAACAAATACATGCAAAAGATAATGAAGCGACAAAAATGGTCGTTGGTACTTCAAATCATGAGTTTCAAAATTAAGCCGTGGTCATTGGTATTTCAAATCCTAATAGTTTCAGTATTAATTAATTTCCGACGCAGAAGTTTAACGTCTAACCTGTGAGTTGAATTTATGAACAGAGTCGGGTACAAATGAATATCTGAATCGTGAAAGGCGGGTTGGGGTGGGGCGAAGTCGGATACCAGAACGATTAAATGAATAAAATAAAAGAAGTGGATGGGTTATGTCTTTCATGATTGCACAGACCTTATCAACAATTTGCTCAGTACAACGAGACTCAACAGAAGCTAATTCTACCCCAATTATGCGTTGTGCTATTTTACGTGGCCTTTCCAATTTCTTCTTGTCCTGTTTTGAGAGATTGCCAAATGAACATATAATATTGAAAAGCAGGACACTCTTTACTATAAATTGTAGAACAGGGTCAGGATTGTTGCATCTATATGGAAACTTTTCAACAGACGGCGACAACAACAAAAAGTATTAAAAAAAAAAAAACTTTCCCGACCGACCGACCCATGTTTTGGCACCTAAAGGGCAATACAACACTTTTTTTTAGGGCTAATACAACAAAATTGAATAGTGTAAATAAATAGGCCTACATATAATTTGAAAAACAGAATAGAAATCTTCAGTTTATCATCTCGCTAATCAAGTAATACAGCCTATATTTTCCAACGGGCACCTTTGAACATTCATAATTAAAAATTGCCAAAGGAATATTATTTTACGTACATGTCTTTTGTCAACTTTTCGATGCATTTTGCACGGAATGATTGATGTGTGATCATTAGTGGTACATAATGTCAGTTCCTATCCTTTTCAAAGAAAAAGGAAATAAACAAAATAAAAACATATTTCTGTATTTCTTTTTTTCATTTTGTTAATGTGAAACAATATTTCACCCCATCCCTCCCGAGACGGGAAATATCTACATGCTCCTAAGATATGTAAGACACTTTTTTTCTTCTATTTCTGTATATCTAAACACATGCATGGCCTTTCGAGCAGACCTCGCGTCTGAATGAATATCAGAAACGACTGACATGCGGAACTCTAGTCAGCAAGTAAGTCGTTAAAGTTGAAAAAAGAGGAAGGAGGCTTTATTGTACACCCTCCCTGAGAAATAAAAATTACATGTTATCGTGCGTACGATACACAATCATTGATTATCGCAGAGGGTTTAAGAGAAATGCAATCATACATTAATGTCATGCAGTCATTAAGGGCTATGCAAGTCTTTAAGTTAATGTTTATTACCCAGCACGTGGTTTGCCATGTTCCATCTCCACCTTAATGGTCTGATCTTCATTGCAAGCAATTGTGACATCATCTATGCTCTCATCTGTCCCGCATCTTATGAATCTACAAGATAGACGGAATACAGTAATAATAATAATAATAATAATCCAACCTTAAGCCCCACTGCACTAATTATAGCTACTTGCGCCCTCTAAATAGCAAACAATGCCTAAGCGGTGACCGTTGGTCCCCCATGATCCCCTTTTTCTTATGTTAATTGAGAGCTTATTTGATGAGATATCCACCTGTCAGTGACCATACAGGGAGGTCTAATTCTTCCTGGCCAAACTAGTGCAGATGGGCTTTAACAGACATCTACTTTAAAGAAAGCAGAAACATCAGAGAATCAGACTAGTGAAAGTATGTATTAAATTGGACAAACAATAGGAACGTTATGAATTTTTGTCATAATCACTATATATACGTATGGGCACTTCAAATAGGCTCAATCGGTAATGTCACTGTGTGCCAGACTACTTCCCCATTTGTTTCAACGCACGAAATGATTAAAATTTCATTTTTTTTGGGGGGGTGGGTCTATTCATTACATTTTTAGATGACCTGTGATACTATGCTATCCATAATATATTTGGAATAGTGTCCCAATGGAGAAGGCACTTATGAGAAAAAGATTAATGATATTTTTGTTCACAACGAACGGGAGAGTCGTCCCATGACTACGTCACGATCCACTGACCAAATTACCAATTGGCTTTAATTATCTCATACTTCAAACATTCGTAACTTCCTCGTTATTGGCCTAATTTATTTCAAACGTTCGCCATTCTATTCATTTCTCTCATTTTTCTGCATCCATAACAATGAAGTTATTGCAAGAGTTCGATTACCCTTTAAGTGATAAGGGATGGGGCCATGTTACCGTAGTTAACACTGTTTGGAGTATAGCTGGTAATAATGATGTCCTTTTTTAAATATAAGCCCTCGATTGGTCCATCCTTAGCATTTATTCCTACTCATTTAAAGGTACTATGTCCCAGGTTAAATTCCAACGGCATTTGAACGACAATACTAATTTAAAACTTCCCTCAAAACGAAAGGGCTTGAGAATGTCTTTTCGTCTTAAAATAAAGACCATAAGCTGGCGAATCGACTTTAAAGGTGAAATTCAAAGAAAATCACAAATATGTCAACTAATGTATGACTAGAAACTGGTAAGCTAACATATGGCCATCGTACAAGTTTTAGATCAACTACATATCGGTTGATTTATAAAAATACAAATACAACCACCTGTATAGCACCTGGGATATACGAGAGATTCGCCGGAAAAATAACGATGTTTTAATGACGTCACTATATGGACCAATACTGCCCAAGCAGACGACATCCCATAAAGAATGAACATAATTGCAAAGCTTTTATTTGTCAAATTATAATGAGTTTTGTGTATATAAATGTGATGGCATGTCAAACCATTCAAAAGGGGATATGACCCGATTCCGATAACTAAAATCTTTTGCTTGTAAATACACAGGATAGGGGTTAATTAACAATCAAAGAAACCAGACTTTAAAATTGAAACCCCCCCCGGAATGATACTAAGGACGGCATTTGTTCCCTCTTGAAACGCCGAACATACCGCGGTGTGTGCAGCTGAATATTCAATGGCGTCTTATTTTGTTTACAAGCGAAAGATTCCTTTATTTTTGTATCGCTGCATTTGTCATCAAAATAAAACCATGTGCGGGGTTTAGAGTGAGGCAATAGATTATACACTTAGCCTGACGGTAGTGAAGTAAGAAAAAGAACTCAAGAGAAGATGAAAACACAGGCACTGAAAATGTGTGAGATGTCATGGGACATCGTCTGCTTGTGCAAATCGTGTCCATACTGTGATCTCACACACCTCAGCAGCGTTCGGAGAGCTCTTCAGGTGCTATGCCAGGGCTGTATTTAAGCGTTTTATAATTTATAATAATCATTACTTCGAATGTTTCCAAGCATTGAATTTTGATAACCTTGTCGAATCAAAGTTTAAACTTTGCAATAATGAAATTAAGTTAGTTTTTAAAATCAATGAATATCTACTTTAAGTGTTTGCAATCACCTAAGTAATAGTCTGATTTTCAGACCCTTTTACCGAATGGTCGTACCTCATGTACTCATGTACCTGTTACAGCTAATTTTATGTATGTTATTACCAAAGAAAAAAGGATGTCAGTCAGTCACTCAATAGAAGTCTAGAATGTAAACTGGTCTCCTTGCATAATTTGAATACTGCTAATGTTTGAATTTCACAGATAGAACATACATGACATATTCATTATTCCTGCAAAGTTCTACAGAATTTGATGTTGGCTGCAAAAGGGACATAGTATCTTTAAGTCTTGTTATCGGTACATTCAAATGAAATGAAACATTTATGTCTCATCTAGCTTTCCAGTAAATAGCTTATTGTATCTTGTCACTATCAATGTCAACCTTTAATTTTCCTCGAACACGTTAGCTGTACCAGAGTAATGATACGTTGTAGCCATGTAGATATTATGCAATAAGCATGATAAGATAACATTTCACAATATGCTTTCCATGGTACATATTACAATTTCTAATTTCCAGTTATGACCTATTCTGCGAGAAAAACAGACACAGACAGAGAGGTGATGATAATGAGATGAAGACACAGAGAGAGAGAGAGAGAGAGGGGGGGGGGGAAAGAAAATTAAAGGAACATATTCAATTCAATGTTGCTATCTGTAACGTCAAATCTAATCAAATCCACTCAAACACTGAAAGATAGAGAGAGACAAAACATGAGGAACATAATCAATTCAATTCGAATCAAAGAAGCATTTTTCTTCCATTTTTCGTATTAAAGAAATAGTCAAATATAATGACAAAGATAAATATAATATACAGAGGAAAAGGGATGTGAAAGGGAAAGAGAAAGATAGAGAGAGGAAAATTAAAAGGAAACAAATGTCAAAGTGCTTTTTTGATCAATGCCAAAATGTTTTACCTGATACACTTCAGATGTTTGAGGTTGTGAGTTGATCTGAAATCTTTTAAAATGAGTTCCACCGTATCGTTGCCAATGTCCAGATCGCTGAATGTCACCTTGACAAGCTGAGGGGAGATATTCAGGAGGGCATTGGGTAGTGGAGTGGGCTCCGCGCGGAAATCAACCGGTCGACGTGTACTGTTGTTTTGAATGGTGAGTTCTGTCGCTCCTGATAGATGGATCCTCTGGATGACGTCATATGTGATCCTGCTCCGTACCTGTATGGTGACCCTCTTCACATTGTCAAGCATCGAACCACAATCCTGCCATCTTCGTAGTGTCTGATCATTCACCGTCAGCTCAGTCAAGGTGGGGCATGTGTCACCACTCTGCTCGTCATCATGTACATAAAAAAGGAAATTTATGTGCAATAGCAATTGTATTTGGTTTTAGTGTGGGTAGATGTAATCAATCATACTGCAGGATTAACAAATATTTGATATTAAACATGTCTACTGGTACAAATATATATTTGTCGTAGGCCTATCGTAAGGACAGCGGTCAAAGTGGCCGTGTCCCCAATTGGAGAAAAAATAAAGGAGAAACAAGACATTTTACGGTATAACACCCTTTTTTATTCACGCCATCATGTCGAATATTTAATGCATGTCTTACATGATTTATTGAAATAAAATTCATTTTCACACCCAAAACGCATTGTAACACCTAAAAATAAGAATCTATCTATCTATCTGAGTATCTTCTCCCGGTTCGGAGGTTGATTGCAACATCTCTCCACTCTATCTTCTGCCATTCTGGTGCACTCTAGCAGTTTTATCCACTCCAGTTCTTGACATTCTCTTCCCAGTTGATTCTGGGTCTCCCTCTAGGTCTACTTCCTTCCACTCTTCCTTCCAATACATCCTTTAAAGATACTATGTCCCTTTTGCAGCCAACCTCAATTTCTGTATAACTTTGCAGGAATTATGAATATGTCATGTATGTCCTATCTGTGAAATTTAAACGTTAGCAGTGTCCTAATATTCAGATTATGCAAGGAAACCCGTTTACTTGCTAGACTTCACTGTCAGACACTATTGGCAATATTGAGTGATTGACTGGCTTTTTCTTTTTCCTTGGTAATTACATACATAAAATGAGCTGTAAAGGATTTGTCTACATCAATAACGCACTTCTTGTAAAGGCCAAAATTAAACTGATTGAATCTTTGCGCAACATAAAACGTACGACCATGCGGTACAATGGTCTGAAAATCAAGACTATTACTTATTGGCTCTATAGCTCCCAAGTCGATTTGACAACTAATAGTCGTTATTTTCCCACTTAAAGACGTTTCAAGCCCCATCTTTTTAAGGGGAGTTCTAAATTAGTATTATCTTTCAAATGCCATTGGAATTTAACCTTTTCATTTGTTTTGGCCTGCAAAAGGGACATAGTACCTTTAAAGGAAACCTAAACCCAAAAAATAAGTGTAGGTATTCTGAAAAATGCGCCCTTTGATGTACAATATTCCTTACGAAAATGTACAAGATATAAATAAATGAAGATATTACTGGCATGATGTGATTTCTTTCAGCATGATATGGGCGCAGCCATTTTCTTGAAAATGTGACGTACGTGTTGAAGTTGTACATGTATCATGCACCAAGCTTTAGTTGGAAAGAATGTTTAAATCAATAACGAAACCTTTACTTTTCAATTAAAAAAAATAATAACTGAGATGATAGAAATTATATTAGGTGAAAAATAAATAATAGGGGCACAATTGTAACAAAATTCATTTATAAATACTGCACTATAGCAGTTGACAAATCTATTTCATTTATGAGAAACCTTCACCGCAGAAGAGCACTAACTTATTTATGCAATTTGCGTTCTGGCAATTATAGTACAAAGGATAATAGCAGGTGAATGAAATGCTTCATCACCACACACATCTGGGAAAGAAGCATCCATAAATTTGAATACATTTACTTGATAAACGACTTTGCATAGTACGTCACATTATCAAGAAAATGGCGATGCCCATGTCGTGCTGAGAAACTATACTTTATTTTTGCTTTATACCTCTCTCATACACTTTGGTGGGGAATCTTGTAGATGTATAGGCAATAATATAATAAATCTCTCATAATAAGTAAAGTTATTACTTGGGGTTCGGTTTCCTTTAAGAGGCTTTGGTGCCTTTTCACATGACCAAAGTAGTTGATTTTTCTCTCCTTAACTAATCCTACAAGTGCAATTTGTTTACGCCCTGCCATGTGCAATATCTCTTTTTTGGTTTTGATTCATTTCCAGGATATTTTCATCATTCTCCTGTAGATCCACATTTCAAAAGATGTTATTCTATTTTCCATGGCCTTGTTTATTGTCCATGTTTCTGCTCCATACAATAGGACAGACCATACATAACAGTTTACTAGTCTCAACCTAAGCGCAAATTTCACCTTTCTATTTGTGAATAATCCTTTCATTGCCAGAAATGTATTCCGAGCAATTTCTATTCTTCTTTTTATTTCTGCTTCGCCTCTGGCATCATCTGTGATATTTTTTCATAAGTAGATGTAATTATTGACTTGCTCAATGATATGTCCATCGAGTTTCAAACACATTCTAGGCTTATTCTCTGTTCTACTAAAAATCATTGACTTAGTTTTCTCGACATTCATGCTTAGACCAAACTCTTCACTTTTGACTTTTACAATATCCAATACATGTTGTAACCCTGCTTCATTCTCTGCGCAAAGTAAAGTGTCATCAGCATAACGTAAATTATTAATATTAACACCCCCAATACTAACACCTTTCATATCTGAAATTTCCCTGAATACCAACTCTGTGCACACGTTGAACATAGATGGGGACATTACGCATCCCTGACGTACTCCTCTTTTGATTTTTGTGTAACCTGTAATTTCATTTTTAATTTTGATGGCAGCTGTCTGCTCCCAGTAAAGTTTAGATATGAGACGTATGTTCTTACCATCTAGATTAATTTTGTGTAGGCTTTCAATCAATTTGTCGTGGTGAATTTTGTCGAATGCTTTAGAGTAGTCAATAAAGCACACACATATTTCTTTATTTACTGCAATATACCTTTCTGTCATCATTCTCATACATAATATTGCTTCTCTAGTACCACTTTGAGGTCTAAAACCAAACTGTTCCTTACCTACTTCATTGTCAATTTGGATTTTTATTCTGTTGAGAATGATCTTTAAGAGCAACTTAGTTACATGGCTCATAAGGCTAATTGTCCGGAAATCTTCACATACACTTGCCTTAGGCTTCTTTGGAATTCGCACAAAGATCTTCAGATCTTCAGGAATATGACCTGTATTGTATATCATTTGGCAAATACTAGTCAAATGTTCAATCCCAAATTATTTTAAGGCCACAAGTTCTTCCCATGTTATCCCATCTCGGCCTTCAGATTTAGAAGTTCCCAGTGAATGCAGAGCGTGTTTAACTTCTGATTCAAGTATACTTGGACCCTCGTTGTCAGTGATAGGAAGTTCTGGACCTCTATCATCGTCAAATAGGTCTTCGATATATTCTTCCCATCTTTGTTTAATATCATTCTTTTCAAAGAGGGAAGATGTTCCATCCTTGTTCTTGATACATCCGCTTGCTGCCTTGTTTTTCTTCTTCTTAAAATGCTTGATTTCTCTGTGCACATCATTTGTTTGGTTTGTCTTGGAGAAATGCTCAATTCTAACACATTTTTGGGTTAGCCATTCTTATTTTGCTCTTTTACATTCATTATCAATTTCCTTATTGATGTCTCTGTATGATTTGGAGTTTCTGACTTGCTTTTGCCTCTCCTGCATCAAGTTCAGAATCTTTTCTGTCATCCATGGTTGTTTTGCTGTTTTCTTTTTAGTTGGTAGTGTCTTATTTCTATGCTGAATGCTTTTTTTCAAGCATTTCCATTCCACTTCTAGTTTCTCAATGTCATTTACCTCATTATTTGTTTGTTCTATTTCTTCGGTGACTAGACAATTATACCTATTTCTAACTTCCATAAGGTATTTTTCTGCTATGTCTGTTTTATTCAGAGCTGTGACATCCGGAAGAGGGTTTCTTTTTGTTTTGGGGAGTGTATTCTTTAGCTTTATTTCAACTTCTGCAATCACCGGGTTGTGATCAGAATCTATGTCAGCCCCTGGGCATGTCTTTACCTGCTTGATACAATTATTGAACCTGTTCTTTATTAAAATGTAGTCGATTTGATTTCTATTTATATCTCCTGGGCTTTTCCAGGTGTAGGTTCTTCTTTTATGTTGTTGGTAAAAGGTGTTGGTTATCACTAGATCATGTTACTTACAGAACTGAACAAGTCGATCATCCCGTTCATTACGATGGCCTAGTCCATATTGTCCAACAATCTTTCCATCCTTACCTTCTCCGACTTTAGCATTCCAATCACCTATCACGATAACAACTTCTGTTGATTTACAATGCTTTAGCATTTCATCTATTTGATCGTAATATTTTTCTACTTGTTCATCACTGTAATCACTGGTTGGGGCATACACTTGAATTACTGCTAGGTTAAACGGTTTAGCTTTCAGCTTCATTAACATCATTCTCTCATTTAATGTCCAGTAATCTAGAATGTGTTTCTCGAGACTTTTCTTGATTAACATTCCAACACCATGTTAGTGTTTTTCTCCTCCAGAGTATATAAAGGTGTAATCATCTCTCTTCACGCAACCATTATCAGTCCACCTAGTTTGCGCAATACCTATAATATCTAGTTTCATCCTATTAGCCTCTTGAATGAGGTTATCTAATTTCCCTGCCTTATACAACGTCATAACGTTCCATGTCGCAATGCGCAGTCGCTTTCCTCTTGTTTTCAGGGTCAGAGCATCACAACCTAATCTTCCCGAAGGCTTTGAACTAGGTTGGTCATTATAATGTACCTTATTTGCAAAAGGCAGTAACTCTTCCCGAATTAAGGCTATTTACAGCAGGACTAATTGTTCGGGGACCAGTCAGGCTTGCATCTCGTTTTTCTTTCTGTTTGTACTTGTTCATGATGTTGCAGACAATGGTAATATACATGGTGAGGTACCAAACTCTTCCATGGTAGCTGGCCATTGGCTCTATGTGAGCTCATCCGCCCTCCCATAGAAGGAAAAACCAGTTACCACCAGTTGAAATTTCCAACTGGTTCCAGTTAACTTCAACTGGAACCAGTTACATTCAACTGGAATCAGTTAAATTCAACTGGTTCCAGTTGATTCTAACCGGTCCATGATGCACATCAGGCGGATATTTGGTGAACTGCAACTGGAACCAGTCCTTAATAACCAGTTACACCAGTTGATAACTGGTCTGTTTCCATACTTCCAGTTGCACCAGTTCAGTTGATAACTGGTCTGTGCGTGGCATATTTCCAGTCGCGCCAGTTGATAACTGGTCTGTGGGCATATTTCCAGTTGCACCAGTTGATTGCACCATTTGATTACTGGTCTGTGGGCATATTTCCAGCTGCACCAGTTAATAACAGGTCCGTGGGCATATTTCCAGTTGGCCAGTTGATAACTGCATGGTCTGTGGATTCCAACTGGACCAGTTATAATTTGACCAGTTGAATTCCAATTGGACCAGTTAGAATTTGACCAGTTGAAATCCAACTGGACCATTTAGAATTTGACCAGTTGAATTCCAACTGGACCAGTTAGAATTTGACCAGTTGAATTCCAACTGGACCAGTTAGAATTTGACCAGTTGAATTCAACTGGACCAGTTAGAATTCAACTGGTCAAATTCGAACTGGTCCGTGGGCATATTTCTAGTTGACACCAGCTAATTTGCATAATGGATATGGGGTGCGTGCATATCCATGTTTCAATACAATTTTTCTGAATTTACAGCATATTTTTTCATTACTGATGATTTAGTTATGTGCAATTCATTTCGAAAAATACTACAAAATATAAATTGCCAATTATTCGGACATTTCACTACTTCGTATAAATAACATTTAATTAAACATGAATTAGGGGAAACATTAAGTATGAACTAAAATAAATCAAATAAGTATATGGAAAATAAATTGTGTTATGGATTAACCAAGTCTACTATAATTACCAATGCCTTTACATTGGAAATTTCAGACGAACTGGTATTACTGTGTTGTTGCCAAAGGCAAAATTAATTAGTAAAAGTGCTACTTTATACCTTTAATTACTAATTAAGATTTTCAACTGGAGGTTTCAACTGGTTGGAAGTTATGCCAAATGGTTCAACTGGTCCAGTTAGACCAGTTAAATCCAACTGGTAACCCTGGAAATTGAAATGGGCCAGTTGAATTCTAACTGGACCAGTTAGAATTTGACCAGTTGAATTCCAACTGGACCAGTTAGAATTTGACCAGTTGAATTCCAACTGGACCAGTAAGAATTTGACCAGTTGAATTAAAACTGGACCAGTTAGAATTCAACTGGTCTGGGTCAACTGGCCCATTTCAATATCCAGGGTTACCAGTTGGCTTCAACTGGTTCAACTGGACCAGTTGCAACTGGTTTTTCCTTCTGGGCTAGCTTTAGTTCTATATGCTATAGATCTGTAGGATGGCTACACACCCTATGTTATTCGGATGATGGTTCAGTTGAGCTGTCACGAGCATGAAGAGAATGGCATGATGACACATAGCAAGCACCTTAAACTACGAACTACTACTTGAACATATTGGTACACTGTACATCCTCAATCATTTACAAAAGCAAAACGTTATCCTGACATATATGATTGAAATAGTACTTTGACAATCTAATTTTACATAACATAAACGTGCGAAATAAAATAAACATGGAACACTTTGCAGTTTCAAACGGGAAAGAAGAGACGGAGAGATTCGATTTTTCATTTGTGTAGGTTTTAAATTAAAATATTTAGTCTCATCAGCATTCACAATTAAAATAGACGTCTCTCCATCATAATTTCCCTAGCATTCCGAATTGCTATATGGAATGAAAAATATGGTAGTATTCACTATCAATCTTATAATCTTCAGTCTGTTTTTGTATTATGACAGAAAGTTCACTTTTCGCTTCCTCTTCCATAAACATTCAACTTTTTCTACCTGCTTCCTCTTAACGGTGTACTAATTGGGAGAGTAAAATCGTCCACCTGCGTTTGACTATATAGAAAAGAGTACACTTCAAGTTTAAAGTGCGATTGCATTGTGAAAGAAAAGGTGTGGAATGGATCAGAAAAGTTGATCATATAGCATGTAAGTAATGGTGTGTAATGCAAGGTTCTGGAGTCATCAAAATCATCATAAATTTGGCAGAGTCTTGGTAAAGTAACAATCACTTACACAGAAAGATGTATATGGGACAACACACATGGTGTCGGGGCTAGTACTACCCTGATTTCCTTATCTTTCTATGCTCATTACTCAGCCAGTATACATTTTCTTCCAAAATTGTTTCGCACATGACATTTATTTGTAATCTTGAACATTCAGTGTAAGTTTCGTTAGATTCTGTGAGAATTCATTTTCTTTTTTTATCAGAACTCAAGTTTATCTTTAACTAATATATCAAAAATCGCTACCTTTGATGTTGAGTAGAAGTCATCGTGATACCGACCATTGGGTGTCAGGTTCTTCAGATGAGGCATCTTACAGATGAACTGAGCGAGATCACGTGATGCAGAGGGACGTGCACTGAGATTCATATAGTCGATGATAAAATCCTCAATCTGTTATGATAGTAACATTATGTTGAATGGATAATTACAAACAACCCACTAAAACCACAATCAAGATTTAACAATATGTTTAAAATTTTACTAATATCGTCCCTAACAATGAACAAAATCTCTTCCCCCCCCCCCCCCAAAAAAGTATCGGATGTGAAATCACGGTTGTAATAATGAGAGTCATTGAAGTTAAACGGATGAGAGATACATGTGCAAATGAGAACTCGGTATGTAGATCATATGACCAGTTGAATTTGGGAGAAGTGGGTAAAGATGAGTGAAGTAGTTGCCTCAGGATCTAAAGGCTTGTAATAAAATGGCGGATGATCCAGGATTGTCAGATAGTAGGGGATTTTATCTTTTATTCACGGGGAATAGGCAATAAGATTCAACAATCTCACTGGCTCTCCCATATTTGCTGATCTGGGAGAAAACAAATTCATTCCGAACATTATCCTGTTTTCTTCCTTCTTTTCCATTCACTAAAGTTAGATTTATATTACACTGGGGAAGAATTGGGTAATCCGATTAGAGTGATTAAAGATGAAGTAATCTATTTATTTGGAACCCCTCTGGCTTAAATCATAAAATGTAACATCAAACATAAGTATTTTATAAATAGTTAATTGAAATATCTTGTTATTATTTCTTTAAAAATAATATCATCAGGACGTTTGAAATTTACATGCATTATTCTAATTTTCCAGTATTCTCCTAATTCAATTCAATATTATGACATCATGAAAGCTTTCATCCTGAGCTGATATATCCACCACATTACCAAACTACCAAGTCCTACATGTCCATCGGCAGTCGCGTGGTGGTGGTATATTTGTCATTTACCGCGCAGGTCTGAAGATCACTACGAATGATGCTCATGATTTCGTAACATTTGAACTCATGGACCTCTCAATTCGAACCTCTCCATCAGTAGTATTCAGAATGTGTGCTATCTATCGACCACGCCCGTCTGCAAAAAACAAATATACCTTTGAAGGGTTTGTCCGTGACTTTCGTTCGTTGCTTGAATCAGTGACAGTCGACTGCCATCATCTTTTATTGATCGGAGATTTTAACATCAAAGTTGACAATGCTGAGAATAAAGATGCAAAGGTCTTTTCTGATGTATTATACTCGGTAGGACTTGCTCAACATGTCACTGCACCCACTCATCAGGCAGGGCATACGCTAGACCTTGTCATTACGCGTTAGGATAAACATCCACTTCTTGACACATATCCTGCATTTCCGGACTACCGTCAGATCACAATGCAATAGTCTGCACCCTGAACTTTACTCGCCCCCCTTCAACCAAGAAATTGATAAAGTGTCGCAAGCTGAAGGACATAGATGTAGAACACCTCATCGCTGATGTAAGAAGTTCCCTTAGTGAACTTCCTGACGTTACTTGCCCATCTGATCTTGCTGAGCAGTACAATCACGTTATGGAAGATCTTTTGGACAACCACGCCCCGGAAAAGACTGTACTCATTTCTGTTCGACCAAACGCCCCATGGTACAACGAAGATGTCCGGAAGGCGAAACGCGAAAAACGTCGAGCTGAGCGTCGTTTGTCAAGAAACGAGAACTCAATCAACAGGGAAATCCACCGTGAAAAGTGTTATATAATGATATTCTTTCCGACTCCAAGTCCAGTTACCTGCGGGAGGAGATTGATAAACTTGACAACAAGGGACTCTTTCAGTGGATGCAAAAGTTAACATTTCCCCCATCATATGAACGAAGTCTGCCGAGCCACGAATCGGATAAACAGTTGGCCAACGACTTCGGATATTTCTTCCAGAACAAGATCCTAACAATAGCTGATGAGTTAGATGGTCGTCAAACTGTATATGAGGCTATGCAACAAGAGACTATTCATCCTACTTTCTCTGAATTTCACCCAATATCTGAGGATGATGTTCTCAATGTTATCAAGGAAAGCCCATCTAAATCATGTCGACTAGATCCCCCACCTGGCTCATCAAGAAATGTATTGATGTTCTTATCTCTTTCTTCACTAAACTTGTGAACCTTTCACTTTCTTCTGGGATTGTTCCTTCCTCATTCAAGACTTCACATGTCTAAGTTAGATGTAGAAAACATGGCAAACTATCGGCCGATTGCCAACCTGATTTTCCTTTTTAAAAGTCTTAGAACGGATTGTTGCCAATCAACTAAGGGCTTACCTTCAGGGGTTTCAGCTCTTTCCTCCTATGCAGTCGGCATATCGCGAGGGTCATTCCACAGAAACTGCTCTCCTTATGCCTAAGTCACATATAAACCGGGCCCCGTACGATTTTCCCTACCTGGCGGCTTGCTGTGGATTTAGAGACCGTACGGGAACCGTCCGATTTTCATTTCTACGGCATGTGTGGTCACATATTCTGCGGCGCCCAGTCTTGTAAAGATTGTCTGATATTCAATTTCAATTCAATTTCAATTTAGTATTTATTGTCAATTTCTGGATAATTGATTCAGTGATGCATGCAGAGATTCAAAAGAAAATGGTACCTAAATGTACTGGGAGGATAACTCTATCAAGATATATCATGGAACCCATGATTAAATATTCATACTTCAAACAATACAACTTCTAAAAAGTGGGACATTTTTTCTGACTCGCACTGTAGTTCAGTGCACCGCACGGCACCCGGCCGGGCACCTTCTGGGAGCCATCGGTACACTTGCTCATCGGACGGAGCCCGTAAGGTTACCGGTCGGCACTCGGCCGGCACCCTGCCGGCACCCTTACGGGCGCCTTGAATTTCACTCGACCAATTTTCTCCGGGCACCTCCCGGGCGCCGCAGAATATGTGACCACACATGCCGTAGAAATGAAAATCGGACGGTTCCCGCCGGGTAGGGAAAATCGTACGGGGCCCGGTTTATATGTGACCTATAGGCATTAGGGTTTACAATGACATCTTGCTAGCGTTATACAGTGTGTCCCGAAAAAAACTATACACTTTTGAAATGGCTGCCGAATAACAAATATATGATTCTAGGGGGAAAAGTTTTATATGTATGGAAAGCTCATATACTCAACTTTCATATGACACCAAAAAGTTTGAACATAATTCATGCTTGGGTGAGCACTGCTCACTTTTGTAAAGGGTATGAAAATTAGGTTGCGCAGGAATTAGCCTTCCAATTTGTGAGAGGTAAATCCTTTGGAGCTTACAACATTGAGGATGATATGATACATTCATGATTTGCTGAGTGAATTTCATGGTTTATTAAACCAAACTTTTATGCATTTTAGGAAATTCATTTTTTATTGTAGCATTGTAACTTTCCCTGGTAGACTCAGTGGTGTGTTCATGAGAGTCAGGATGGGGTGATGGTACATGTTGGAATTTCCATGTTACAAACTGTTATTTTTTACATTTGTGACTTTGAATAAAAACCTTCACCCAACATTTCAGTTACCATTTACCTGAAGAATAAGTAGCCGACATCTTGGACATTCCTTTTTTCAACAAACCGTATTTGAATATTCAATTTATCCCGACCTGGGTATTGAGTAAATCAATGAGATGTTCAACTAATCTCACAGTAATTGAAATGTGGGGTGAAGGTTTTTATTCAAAGTCACAGATGTCAGAGAATAACAGTTTGTAACATGGAAATTACAACATGTACCATCACCCCATCCTGACTCCCATGAACACACCACTGAGTCTACCAGGAAAGTTACAGTGCTACAATAAAAAATGCAATTCCTGTTCACTCATGCATCTAATGTTAATCCCATAAACCAAACATTTCACTCAGCAAACCCAAACTCATCACAACTGATCATAAATTGGTCACATCATCCTCAATTCCGTAAGCTCCAAAGGATTTACCTTTCATAAATTAGAAGGCTAATTCCTGCGCAACCTTATTTTCATACCCTTTACAAAAGTGAGCAGTGCTCACCCGAGCATGAATTATTTTCGCAACTTTTGGTGTCATATGAAAGTTGAGTATATGAGCTTTCCATACATATATAAATTTTCCCCTAGAATTATATATTTGTTATTCGGCAGCCATTTCAAAAGTGTATAGTTTTTTTCGGGACACACTGTATAAAGGACAGGAGGCCACTCTGGTGCTGCTTGATTATTCAGCAGCCTTTGATACCATCAACCATGGCATGCTAATTCAACGCTTCAGTCACACATACGGCCTGGAAGGTTCTGCTCTAAAGTGGCTCAAGTCATACCTCGAGAACCGGAAGCAAATTGTAATCGTAAACGGAGCCAAATCAGATGAATTCCCTCTAACTTGGGGGGTACCGCAGGGCTCAGTAATGAGTCCTTTGGAATTTGTTTTATATACTGGTCCTGTGAGTGACGTCATCGCAGCCCACAAAGGTATAAGCCACATGTTATATGCTGATGACACCCAGTTGTACATCGTTATACAACGCAATGACCCGACTGATCTCGTCTTTGGAAGACTGCGTGACAGATGTGAAGACTTGGGCTAGTAACACTAACATGATGCTCAATGCAAACAAGACTGAGCTCATCCACATTACATCACAATTTAGGAAACGGAACGAGTCTGTTAGCCTTCACATAGACGGAGCTGTTATCACTGCGACCAATTCTGCAAGAACAGTGGCGGCCGCACAGAAACGTTGTTAACGCAAACAGCGCAGTACCGATAGCGCTGTTTTGGCCGCACATAAGCGTAATGTTAGTCGAATTCACTAACAGCGCTGTTAGCCCATGGACCTACTAGGCATGGTTAGCCTAACATTTCAAGGCCGCATAGAAGCTAAAAGTAGTGGTAATGTTTTAACAACTCACTAACAGTGCCAGGGGCACCAATAGTGACAGTGTTAGTGAATAATTTCTTGCGTGCGCTATAACTTTCTCCCTTTTTTTAATCATTCTATCACTTTCTTTTTTTGTCTTTCCTTATGTTATCCTTTGTTTCTTCCTTCCATCATCTTCTCTTATGTTATTCTTTGTTTTTATCTTTCTATCACTTTCTCTTTCTGTCTTTTCTAATGTTATTCTTTGTTTTTTCCTTTTTTCACCTTCTCTTATGTTATTCTTTGTTTTTTGTAATCATTCTATCACTTTCTCTTTCCGTCTTTCCTTATTTTTCCTTTGTTTCTTCCTTCCATCATCTTCTCTTATGTTATTATTTGTTTTGTCCTTCTTTCACCTTCTCTTATGTTATTCTTTGTTTTTTTTATCATGCTATCACTTTCTCTTTCTGTCTTTCCTTATTTTAACCTTTGTTTCTTCCTTCCATCATCTTCTCTTATGTTATTATTTGTTTTTTTCCTTCTTTCACTTTCTCTTTCTGTTTTTACTTTCTGATTTACGCTGCGATGTAGCAAGATGACGTCATTATGACGACGGGTCACTAGTTTTCTGACGAACCCCAAATCATCGATGAACGGGTTCGCAAATTTGGCCTGACGACGCCAGACGACCCGACGCATGCGCAAATCGCCGAATTGACGTCACATCTAGGAAACAAGGGAAACGCTCTCGGCGGTCTCGCCTGCATTACGCAATCAATATGATGAAAAATTGAGGTTGGGACATTATTCATAGACAGGCTGGCCCATCAGCAGCCCCCCCCCCCCCAATAGAATCCTCTGAATATAATCATCGGAAGGATTGTTTACTATAATTTGTACCAAGATTAATAACTTTAATAGAATATGAAAAAATAACCAAAAATGATTTTTTTTTTAATCCTCACATACTGACCTAAAATGACCTTTGACCTTGACTTTGTGACCTGGAATTTGTGTCATAAGATTTGTGATACTTGATAACCCGTGTGTACAAGTTTCATGGAATTTGAACAAACACTTTTGAAATTATGCTAAAAATTCAAAATCTTGATGTTGATGCCACAAAAGAGTCTAAGTTTGTTGACCTGAAATGACCTTTGACCTTAACTAAGTGACCTGAAATTCTACTCACATGATTGGGGATACTTGATAACCATTTAGTGTAAGTTTCATTGAATAAGAACTTATACTTTCAAAATTATATTAACAATTTAAAAACTTAACCTTAGGTTAAGTTTTCGATGATGCCACAACATAGTCTAAGTCTGTTGACCTGAAATGACCTTTGACCTTGATTTTGTGACCTGAAATTCTGCACACATGATTGGGAATACTTGATAACCATTTAGTCCAAGTTTCATTGAATGAGAACTTATACTTTTAAAATTATACTAACAATTCAAAAACTTAACCTTAGGTTAAGTTTTTGATGTTGACGCCGCCGCCGTCACCGGAAAAGCGGCGCCTATGTCTCGCTTTTTGCTACGCAGGCGAGACAAAAATCATACATTTTACCTAACTCTATGGCTCAAATCCACTAAAAGGCCCGGTCACACAGCCCTCCACGGGCGTATCGCGGCCGAATCACGGCCAAAAATTTCTGCCCGTGAAGCAGACGCTGTTGGACGCTTTGAGGTCGCGATAAAGACGCGATACAGCCGTACTTTACCCGTCGTTACACGCGGTAAGAAATTCACACGCGGTTGGCCGCGCGAAAAAGTTTTGGGCTGCCCAAAAATTTAGACCGCGGGTAATCGCGGGCGGTACACGTGGTACACGTGGTACACACGCGGTAAAGACGCGGTACAGACGCGGAACGAACGTGCTAGGACGTGCTACGGCCGCGGTTAAGACGTGGTTACACGCGGAATTGGACGCGATATTTTAGCGGGTAATCGCGGGTGGAGCACGGTCATAGCACGTTTGTTCCGCGTCTGTACCGCGTTGTTATCACGTGCATTAGCGTGTGTATCGCGTGTAAGCGTGGTAGGCCGCGGTACCGCCGCGCTTCACCCGCGATAAGGACGCGGAACAGTCGCCGGCGTCTGTTCCGCGGGCATACCACGGGTAAACCGCGGGTAAGCCAATTTTGCACATTTTCCACCACGGGCAACCGCGGGCAAAAAAAAATCGCGAAATTTTACCCGCGATACAGACGCGAAAGGCTGTGTGACCGGGCCTTAACAGCGCTGTAACAGCGTGCGTGTCTAACAGCGCTCTAACAGCGCTTCCTGTACGGTCATTTTACCCGTGTTGTTAGTGGCTGATTTGTTATTGACTTGATAGCGCTAACAAACCTGCTACTAACAGCGTTTCTGTGCGGCCCGCCCTAGGTGTTATCGTTGATAACTCGTTAGACTTAAGAGAGCACATCCGAAAGGTGCGTCGGGCAGCTAGCTTCGGTGTTTATAGGATTGGGAAAATCCGGAAATACCTTGATCGCAGCTCTACTGAACGACTAGTTAATGCATTGGTAACTTCCCATTTAGACTATTGTAATTCATTATTAATCAACTTACCTGCTTGTCATTTGGCCCCACTTTAGCACATACAGAACACCGCTGCATGTCTCATCACTCGCACTAGAAAGCACGACCACATCACTCCAGTCATCCGCACCCTATACATTAGGGACTTTTAGATTTGCGTGGACTGATACGTGGTACTTCCATTCACGGCAGTGCTTTAACAGGACGTCGATCGTAGCATAGACCTATTGTCTTCGTGCGAATCTAAAAGTCCCTATTGGCTCTTAATTTCCCCCAACGTATGCAATTCAAGATCCTTCTCCTCACGTTCAACGTCATTCATCATCGCGCACCATAATACCCGATTGAACTGATCGCACCCAAACAGACCACCGGCATGAACCTTAGATCATCATCCAGACCCCAGCTCGCACTTGGTCCTCGCACCCACAACCGCTATGGTGACAGGGCCTTCTCAGTATGTGCCCCCACTCTTTGGAACACTCTCCCCGCCCAAATCCAGGACTCACCCACCATTGACATTTTCAAAAAGAATCTAAAAACTCATCTATTCCAAAAGCAACCCAAGTAACCAGGGATATGTGAGTTTAAATATCCCTGAAATAACTATAAATTAAGTTCGAATAAATATTACCATGCCTTCATTATGTCTTTTCAAATTATTGCTATTACTGATATAATGATATAATGTGTTAATTTCCAAGAAATTTACATGTTTTGTTAATTTCGTTAGTAATGTTAGTAATGTTTGATCTTCTTGGTAATTTATGAGTAATGTTAATTTGTTAGGTTATGTTAGTAATATTTGATCTTCTTGTTAATTTAAGTAATGATAATTTGTTAAGTTATGTTAGTAATATTTTGTTTTCTGGGTAATTTGAGTAATGTTAATTCCATTAGTAATATTGATTTTTTGTTTGAACTAATTTCGATTTGTGTACATGTACAGCGCTTTGAAACTTTTGTCACAAGCGCTTTATAAATGGATAATACACAGATTTATACTGACCTTGGAATCGACTGCTTTATTCGCAAGCACCGAGTAGAAGACGTCATGCATAATACTACTGATCCTCACATTTCTCAGTGAACGTGATGAGCACATTAATTCAGCCAGGTCCTCTGAAGCCGTCCGTCCACATGACTTTAAAATAATCAGGTGATCCTACAAGGTACATTGTACACAAATAATATTTTAAGGCTAGAAGCAATAACACATGAAAATAATAACGGACTATCCTGATTAATCACCTTAATTGATACTAATTTTTTGATAATTATTTTTTCCATTTTTGTTCTTTTTCTGTTTTCATAATCTATATATGAATATGAACATCAAATAATCTAATTATAACATTATGCATTTTAAAGAATTTATTCTGATCGAACCAAATATAACATTTTCTGGGTTCTGGACATTATCTCATAATAATTCAAGTTAGCGTTTTATCATACTGGTTTGAACAGCATACGGTGCATTCGTGATATTAAAAGTGTTATATTTTTAAACAAGGTTTCATTGCAAGTTTATGCCAAACGGGTTGTACTGCAAAAACAATAAATCACAACTCATATTAACATTAATAAAGTTCTAATATTCATTAATTCTTGTAAATAATAATAGTAGCAAATGATCGTGTATACATTGCATTTTTCAGATTAAAAATGATGATCAGAGTTGTACCCATGCTCGATCCATAGAAGTGGTTTTAAACATGCTCCATGGTTAGAGAAAATTGATTCTATCAAGCTTCTTTTCAACATTTGGGTTTGTACAAATTTCATTGCCTTATTAGCGTATGTCGGGGTTCAAAGCATCGTTCGTATACGAGGTATATGTATACAGTTAAGTGTTCAAACCAAACGACGTCATCCTAAGTCTGAGAGAATGAAATTTAAATAAAATAGAAACTTTATCACTCAAAGAGATCATACAAAGATGAAATGTATACGTTGCTAAAAATTGACGTTACTTTCCTTACCACTTCACGATGATTCATGATGAAGATATGCCCTGATACTGTGTGTGCCTGCATATCGTCGCTGATCCCCAGTGTCTTGCTGGACTCAGTGGAGAGATAATCAGCGACTGTGTTGGCCACTGCTAGGTCTTGGCTCTCGTATGCTACATCTACGATGAAATTATTGGAGCTATACGTGCGTGAACGCTCTCTTTTCGACGCTGTGAGACGCGATACGATATCCAAGCCGACCTCCTTCTGCTGGGCCGAGGTGAAGTACAGTAGGTACCGGTATTCCTCTGATTTCGGTATGATATTCGCTATCAACCTGTCGTATTCATTACGGTTTGGGTTGTAATGAGATGCAAGATGCATTCCTGATAGATATTCCTGGAAGAGCTTATGAGGGAACTGCACCGATTGAATTGATGAATTTCGATTAGTTCTTCTGTCTCGCCTCGGAAAAACTTTCTTTTCTCTGGTGAGTACACCAACTTTACAACCTACATCGATGGACTCTGGATAACTCTGAAAATCTTCTTCTGTGAATACTAACCGTCTCTCGAGAAGTCCCTGGAAGGCAATCTGGCCAATCTGAAGCAGGTGATGACGAATATCTAAACGATTCTCCATCAGTTTGCCCTCATCAATATTTGATGGAATGTGCTTCGATAGGTAATGATCAACCAAAAAGTCAATCATCTCGTTGAAGAGCTGGGAAAATGTTTGCAGCTTGGACATTGCCTCTCGGCGATCCCCATCAAACTCTTTCCACATGATGCACAGCATGGCTGTGTAAATGGGGTAGGGGGCCATGTCCTCTCTGATCACATCATTGTTTGATATAAATCGGTTCAGATCTTCAGAGGAACCTGTGTCTGGATGAAAGAACTTGGTGATATAAGAAGAGAGGTTTTCAGCAGAGAAACCTTCTACAGCAATGAAAGCAAACTCCTTTCTCAGATCGGCATTATTCCTAATCACATCTGATCTCCATTGCCGTGATGTAATCAGTACTGTTCCTGACTTGAACAGCCGATTGAGAGTGATCAGGGCGATTTGCTGAATACTGTTAAGATTGACAGCAAACTCATCTAGGCCGTCCAGGACAAGAAAGACGTCATTCGGATTCAAGAGGATGTGATTGTCTAGCTGCTTGGCTGTGACGGGATTGTCGTCTGGGAGATACGACTTCACGATCTCTCCAACAGTCTTGTCCTCTGCCTTGCGAAGGAGGATGACAAGAACCAGTTTGAAATCTTGGTATCCTTTACCGCGGATCCAATCCCAAGCGATCTTGGCGCAAAAAGTGGTCTTCCCCACACCACCTTCACCTTCTACCAACAAGCGTTTAGGATAGATTCCGTTGACTTTGGTCCTGAGGAGGTCTTCGTATAGAAGCGGTGTTTTCTGTTTTGTACCTTTGTCTTCTTCCATCAACGTTAGATTGGTGAAGATCCGATCAAATTCAACTTGAAGTTCGCTATTCAGTGGATCGGTTTGAATGTGACATAGATGAA
The DNA here is from genome assembly GCA_035222895.1 of Strongylocentrotus droebachiensis. Taxonomy (NCBI): domain Eukaryota; kingdom Metazoa; phylum Echinodermata; class Echinoidea; order Camarodonta; family Strongylocentrotidae; genus Strongylocentrotus; species Strongylocentrotus droebachiensis. Next base: position 7,243 of record JAVYIG010015200.1, on the reverse strand, counting down.
TTGTCAAATGGCGTTTGACCTCTTCAGCAACCCGTTGGATTTCCTCTTCTGTCAATGACGGTATGTCATCACCAACCTGACCTGTGATGAGATGGTGAAGAAAGTTGTTTCTTAATTAACTAAATTGACGCTAGTGTTTAAACGTAAAACAACAGCAACAGCAGTAAAAAATAACTAGAACATAAACCATGAATCACAGAAATGTATTACCAATGGAAGTTTAACTTACTTCACAAATCTCAATTTAAACTTTCGTGAGGATCATGATCAAGGACTGAGAAATCAATTATTTCCTAGATAGGGGCTCTCACATTGCTTAATGGATTGACATTGTGCCCCAATGTCAATGCCCCAGGGAAGGGTTACTCGGGTCGATACTAGAATGTCAACCTATTTGGTTTAAAAGTGGGGTTTGGGGCCATATTCTATTAAGCAAATCTTGCGGTATATGTCTTATAGAATGTACATGATCTTGTTCATTTCATAACTTAAGAAGGTAAAAATGACTTTCTACTTTAAAACGTACTCTCCTGGATCGTCATGCACTAATGTCTAACATAATTATGTTTTATTTCCGTGTTTTGTAGACGTAGATTCTTCATTAATAACTGTTAATCCATATAGATATGTAAATGAGTTTGAGTTTGAGTTTATTTTATTTATACACGGTAAAAGCCCGAAACAGTTCGCAGACTGGTTTCAATCAGGGCCGTGTCGATAAAAAACAACATAATCATGACATATAAACAAAAGTAATATACCACTGACAGATTCACAACCATAACACGACAATATATAGGAAATAAGCTAAAAACACTTTACTTAATTAGAACTATATTGGTAGACCCAAAAGATAAACAATTGAATAAGTTACATATATGATCATCATAATCTGTTTGCATATTTATATATAAAGTAAAAACAAAAAGGAGTTTAACAAGATTATAAATAAGTTAAGAACATATTATGTATTTATGTTAAATATTAAATAATCAAACTTTAAAATAATAAACAAAAGAAAACACACATAATGTAGAATGTGTAATAATTATGAAATTAAGACAAATGCGTATTCCATATTAAGTAGAAGTAAAATGAAGTATGGAATAATAATAAATACTTAAGAGCATTATGAATATGGATCAGTTAAATACTACATATTTAATTGTTTTTGTTTTTAAAGAGACAACAAACTGATATCGTATTGCAAAGATCATATTGCACACGATTAGACATTTAAAACATATTGCGTAGGAGTAATATAACATAAACAAGAATGATAAATAGGTTGAAATTATGAAGATATGTATACAACTATAAAACCTTAAAAACAAACAGCAACAAAGCTCTCTTAAACTAATAAGTTAGCCCCTCCCCACACACTTATTTCGTATTACGTCAGCTTTGCCTTAAAAATATTTAACGATTTAGCACCTTGTACTTCATGTGGCAAGTTATTCCATGTTAAGGCCCCTCTATATTTAAAAGAACTTTTCATAGTCTCAGTCTTTGGTCTTATTGTTTTCACATTATACAGACTTGAACGTGTATTGTATGTATGGTCAGCAAATATAAACCTTTCTACTAAATACTCAGGTGCTTGTTTTGAGACAATCTTATACATCATAATTGCTACATTCTTTGTTCTATTATTGTCAAGTGTATTCCAATTTAGTCTTGTTAAATTTTCATCTGATGAGGAATACCAAGAGGACCTATTAATTATTCGAGCTGCTCTATTCTGAATTTTTTGTAATTTGTTTTTCTGTGTACTTCCACATCCACCCCATACTACATCACAATAATTTAGGTGAGACAATACTAGTGAATTATAAACCAATTTCATTTCATATTCATTTACTATATTTCTTATAGATTTCAGCATATATAATCCGTTACTTGCTTTTTTATGAAAGTATTAATATGTTCTTGCCATGATAACCTTTCATCTAAAATTACCCCAAGGTGTCTACACTTACTAACTCGAGTTAACACAGTATTGTCTATAGTAATGTTTAAATCATTATCTTTAACTTTATCCAGACGTTGTTTCGTACCGAATACAATGTATTCAGTTTTCTGTATATTCAAATTTAGTTTGTTTTGTATGAACCACTTTTTAACATATTCTAGGTCTTCATTTATCTTCTCACTCAATTCTATAGTATCATTTGCCGAACAATATATTACTGTATCATCAGCATACATGCTTACTTTACAGTGGGTGAGACCACGTGGCAAATCATTAACATGTAATATGAAGAGCAGGGGTCCTAAAATGGATCCTTGGGGAATTCCACATTCAACTGGCAAAAAATCTGACATTATACCGTAAATCCAAGGCATTCGGTCCCTTACGTTACCGCGTATAGTCGAGTTGAGAATTAAATTAACGCGCAATTTCAAATTTTTGGTCTGATCCAAACTCTAACAGGCCACTAACTTCATAAATGTTTGTAATGGAATTATATTTGGATCAGTGAGTGGCGCGTGGAAGATATCCCCTTGGCCGAATTGCCACCCCCCCCCCCCCTCCCTCTCTGTCTCTCTCTCTCTCTCTCTCTCCCTCTCTCTCTCTCTCTCTCTTTCAATGCAGTATCTAACAATATTTATAACACCCTATTAATAAACGTTAAATATTCCAATAATTATAATGTATCACGGCGGCTTTGCCACCGTGATCCCATGATCCTCGAGCTTACTAAGCAGAGCTTTTTTGGAACTCTCTCTCCCCTCGATTTTGTCCACTAAAAATGTCCTGTTTGGGCTGACCAAGGTTGTCAAAGTAAAAAACGATTTCACCATTAATTTCATGCTTTTGTTAGGAAAGCGATATATCTGTATGTGTAGGATTACAAAAAACATGCTTGACGTCCATCCTTTTGTACGTTATGTTAAATATTTTCAGACGGTAGAAAGGTTTATTGCTGAAAGACGCAACAAAATAGATAGGCACAATGAAAAATGGCGCTTAATTTCAGAAATTTTGTAAAATAATCCTGTTTAAGCAGTTAAGCAGATGATAGAACGCTGACTGAATCCTTTTTGTTTGGGTGGGGGGGGGGGGTATTTTGACGATCGCTGATGCTTTCTATTTGATATACTATATATCCATTTGATTTCTTCTTCGATATAGTTGTTACATGGATACAATTGTCTGTATATTTTTATTATGTTTATGTTGAATGTAACTTATCCACATAAAAAAGAAGATATTAAAAAAAATAAGTTAAAGTAGGAAAAACATCACGAAAAAAATGCAATCAGTGTAAAAAAAATAAGTTTAAGCAATAGGCTGCTGACTTTAAGAAGGGAACACAGAGATGAACAGAATATGTGAGAGAAACAAAAAACAAGAGAAAAAAAGCAGAGAGGAAAAAGAAAAAAAAAGTCGAGAATAGAGAAGAAATAAGAATAAGAAAAGGCAAGTGAACAGAAAAGACAAGCAAAGAATAAGAGATGAGAAGAAAGATGAGACAGAGATAGAATAAATTTGGAAACACCGCGTTAGTTTGCAACAGGTATTTGGGCATTGTTGCCAGGAGAAATTGGACGTCAAGTTTACATTTAAACATGCACTGAAATTCTTTGTGGGTTAATTCGAAAAAAATTGCACAGATACTGAGCAATGTGATGTTAAAGGTGAAATTCAAAGAAAATCACAAATATGTCAACTAATGTATCACTAGAAACTGGTGAGCTAACAGATGGCCATCGTACAAGTTTTAGGTCAACTACATATCGGGTGATTTATAAAAATACAAATACATGTACAACCACCTTCATAGCAGCTGGGATATACGAGAGATTCGCCGGAAAAATAACGATGTTTTAATGACGTCACTAAATGGACCAATACTGCCCAAGCAGACGACATCCCATAAAGAATGAACATAATTGCAAAGCTATTATTTGTCAAATTATAATGAGTTTAGTGTATATAAATGTAATGGCATGTCAAACCATTCAAAAGGGGGATATGACCCGATTCTGATAACTAAGATCGTTTGGTTGTAAATACACAGGATAGGGGTTAATTAACAATCAAAGAAACCAGACTTTAAAATTGAAAACCCCCCGGAATGATACTAAGGACGGCATTTGTTCCCTCTTGGAACGCCGAACATACCGCGGTGTGTGCAGCTGAATATACTATGGCGTCTTATTTTGTTTACAAGCGACAGATTCCTTTATTTTTGTATCGCTGCATTTGTCATCAAAATAAAACCATGCGCGGGGTTCAGAGTGAGGCAATAGATTATACATTTAGCCTAACGGTAGTGAAGTAAGAGAAAGAACTCAAGAGAAGACGAAAACATAGGCACTAAAAATGTGTGAGATGTCATGGGACATCGTCTGCTTGTGCAAATCATGTCCATACTGTCATCCCACACATCTCAGCAGCGTTCGGAGAGCTCTTCAGGTGCTATGCCGGGGCTGTATATAAGCGTTTTGTAATTTATAATAATCATTAATTAGTTTCCAAGCATTGAATTTTGATAACCTTGTCGAATCAAAGTTTCAACTTAGCAATAATGAATAATGAACATAAAATTAGTTATTAAATTCAATGAATATCTACTTTAAGGCCAAGGGACCTAAAAACGCGCTAAGTAATTATCCAATATTACTAATAAAAACTTTGCGTGATTCTTGTCCTGGATTGCACAAGAAATCAAACGACTCAAATGCAAAAGCAAATGTGTTCAATGTGTTTATTTCTTAATCAAATTCATTTCTCATAAGAAGTGAGGTTCGGTTTGAATTTCTAAAAAAAGTGACGCTCTCCGCTGAATTAAACCAAATTTAGGGCATCATAAATTAAAGGGATAGTTGAGTTCTGTTGCTGTAAATAAAGGGCGCCACACACATTTTTTGTTGTTGAGATAATGAAAAACTGAGTGTCAAATTTTGAAGAACATACAAATTAAATGACAAAATCATCTTCGTTTGATCAAAATCAGTTCAGAGACGGCTGAAATATAACGATTTTTAATACTTGTGTACCACCACAAAAATATTTTGAAAAATTTGAAAACACCGTTGAAAAACGAAATAACGCCTTTTCCGTCGTATTTCAGCCAATGCCCATGTTGTTTTTTTGTTGGCATTTTCGTGTTGGTTATATTACGCACAACCAGCCGGCCCATGTATTGTTATTTTTAATTAAATAATTAATTAACGGTCATCGTGTTTTTTTTTAAAGTGGAGCTGAATTGGTATGCTCGTATTGGCTAAATTTCACACATTTTGGGGTCTAAAACCTTCATACCAATTTTAGGTTCTAAAAGGGCACTCTAAATGTCATAGATAAGAATAAGAGCAATAACCATGCACTTTGAAGGCATTTGCGGTCTGAAAACAGAACTAAACTGTCCCTTTAAGGCATCATATAAAACAGATACATAATAGGATTTCTCTGGAGCATGATAATGCATGCATATAGCCGTAACACCAGAATCATCTCCTTCTCCGACATTTTATAGCCTCTATTTTGATAGAGGACTGATCAAAGAAATCTTCCAGATGGAAAATCGAGCTCACTCCATATTTCGAGAGTAAAGAAGGACCATGAACAATCTGTTGTCGACTTACAGCTATATAAACTCTTTCAACACAAAACGAGATTCATTATTGACTTCCGATCGCTTTCTCTCTTTGAGAGAAATTGATGAAGAATTGATCAAAGAGCTAGGTTGATAAATAAAAAGTGCAAAACGCCATGCAATGAATCCCATGATATAGATCAAACAGAGGATGACAAAGTTTCTCTCTTTAGGTTTTGAGCCTCTTTAAGTGTTGTTGTTGCTTGTTTTAACAAGAATTGTTTTCTGAGAGGCGGGACGCGAACAGAGCTGACGGAGGTACCCTCTGTTTGGACTGAACCCGCTAAATCGGGAAGATTCTGGCCATGTTTCCCCATGAAGAAATTACTTTTCTGCCATCGGGCCTACATGCAAAGGTGATTGTAAGAAGGCTTAATGCCATCTGAAATTAATTAAAGGCGCAGAAAAGAATAACGTAATTGTAAGATTTAATTTATCTTTTTGAACAAACAAAAAACGTGATCGGTTTAAAAATTCATTCTTGTGTCTTCCACATGTTCTAGGATTCAGTTTTCCTTCTTGCACCAAAATAGGAATAATAGTACTAATTTTATAACTATAATATCACAAATGCTCAGAGAAAGAGATTCTTAACTAGGGGGCACAGTAGGTTTTTGAAACAGGTAGTGCTGTAAAAGGTTGTTTTGGTATCAATGTGTTCAGGGCACCTCCCTATTATAGATGGACTACACTGTACCTGAACATGTTGCTGTAAAAATTATGGCGGCCATTTTTCAAAATGGCCGCCATGTATAAGTACTGTTGGACGATTAGGGAGATAACCTTTCAAGAGAACTTCATTTTTATGGGCTAACGGTGGTATTAAATGGGCTCCCAGTCGTATTTTGTTTTTTTCTCTGCATGATTACTTTGTATGTATTTTATCTGATTTTATTATAAAGAAATAAAAAGAACACCAACAACCATGTGCGAGGAATCAAACGAAAGGAAATCAAATTTGCTACAAGATTATGTCACATTCAATAGGTTTGGAAATAATTTGAATAACAATTTAAGCCAAAATATGATTCTTTTTTATTTATTAAAACAAAAAAAATCACCCCAAAAATAATTTTCACCATATTTAAAGAATTATTTTGACTGCTGACTTGGAACTTTCTGGAAAACTGTCCATAAATTTGGTTGATATTATATCCATATTCAAATTTAATTTTTTTCTAACAAAAAAGTTATGAGATATGATGCAGTTTCATCATATTTTAAAGACACACCTCTCTTAGTTCCCGTTGCTATGGTAATAATATGTCTGATAACCAATATATAATGTTGCTAAATATATTACTCATTGCGGATATAGTATCGAAAATAATATCGCTAGTGATATTCGTTTGTCTCGCAAACGAATATCACTAGCGATATTATTTTCGACAATATATAATGTGTTCTCAGAAACCAAATTAGGCTATCGGTCAAAACAAAATACATACATGTATAATAAGACCTGATTCCAAGTGACAAACATGATTTGCAGTGTGAACCATGTACCTAGTGCATGGTGTGGTTCAGGAATTTCACCCTACCCCTTCTTCCTTTGACCCCCCCCCCCCCCCCGAAAAAAGCACCAAAAAAAGCAAGATAAATTTGAAATTTTGGGATTGGGGGCAGTTTGTCATGTA
>JAVYIG010015199.1:0-37366 GCA_035222895.1 Strongylocentrotus droebachiensis | reverse complement strand
GGACGGAACTAGTCTAACTGGGCGGGGCTTAACGTGACCTCGAGCGAAAGGAGATATGAGCTCTCATTTCTGCTTCCAGCTGACCGCTGCGCAGCCAGCTGATTATACATAAATATACTGCAAGCATTGTTCCAGTGGCACAGTCAATGCAAATACTAGTACAAGTGCTTCACATGTGTTTCGGTTTCGGTTCCGACTGCGCAGTAGCAAACTGCGCACCTATACGACGTTTCGTTATAGAGTTTCGGGATAACTTTTTTGTGTGTGTGGACACCCTGGAATTTATACGATGATTCTTTAGTGACGACGTTTCTTGTGTGTGGACATCCTGGAATTTATATGATGATTCTTTATACGACGTATCGTTATAGAGTTTCAGGATAAATTGATTTATGTGTAGACACGCTGAACATTACGTAGAGTTAATGACCTCCTCTCCTTTAACTGATATCTATTTTGTTTTGAGAATCTCACTTTAACTGTGAAAACATCAATAAACAAAAGACAAGAGATTTAAGTAGTTTAGAGTTATCTTTTTATAGTTACTTGTATCAAATATTTGTATTAGACCATGCCATCAGGGCCCGTCTTATAAAGAGTTGATTAATCACGACTTATTTGTGATTGATATCAATCACAAATATGTATATATAAGAGATAAGGGACTGCAAAATTGCCATTGATTACAGTACTTGCGTTTGATTCGGATCAATCGCAAATATGTTTATTATTAAAGAGATAGGGGACTGTAAAGGGGACTTCTGATTGATTACAGTACTTGCGTGTGATTCAGGGAAAAAATACACAGGGGCTAGGGGCAAATTAGCCCCGAAATGCCCAAAAGAGCCCCCAAAAGTCTTAAAAGAGCCCCCAAATTTTGCATAGAGTTCAATGCAAAACAAATTAAAGAGTGTTATTTTCATGCAAGTAAGCTTGAAAAGTAGCCCCCCAAAAAATGTAAGTAATTTTTCCCTGGTTTGATTTTGATCAGATAAGGGACTGCAAAGTTGGGATTGATTACAGTACTTGCATTAGATTCGGATCAATCACAAATATGTACATAAGAGATAGTATAATTTCCTACAGTGTGAACAGCCTATGAGTAGTTTCATATCTAATACTGATGCTGACTGGTTTGCTAAACAACCAATCAGAAGTAATTCACAAGGTCAGAGGTCAAGGTTTATTAAACGCTGATCCTGAGTAAACACTGGCAATCAAACAGAGCGATATCAAGGGGTCAGTGGCACGAAGACGTAACTCCATTTTGACCATTTTGAGAAAAAGTAGTTCATGTGTCACTGAGCTACCTACCTGGCTGCCGCCGTCAGTTGCTGGCGATTGGCGGCCACATCAGCACATCTTCTTGTTGTCTTTCTCCATTTGTTTCTATCCTGTGCTAGTCTTTTGGCTTCTGAGTATGTGAGACCTGTCCATTCTTTGATGTTATCAAATCACTGCTTTCTCTGTCTGCCTCTCTTTCTTTTTCCTTCTACTTGGCTTTCACTGAACACTAGGACCTTAAGGAGTTTAAAGTCTATGTTTGACTAGCCATTGACTTCAATGGGGTATTGGGTGGAGTTAAGTCTTTGTGTTTTTTGGAAAGCCCACATTTTTGTGAACATTTTGATATCAAATACTCATTTTGGCAAAATATGGAGTTACATTTATGTGTCACTGAACCCTCGATATAGACTCATGTTAACCAGCCTGTTGACCTCAAAGTTAAGAAAAATATTCTCCAAGAACCCATTTTTTAAGCTTGATGGTTATGCTATGGATTATTTTACTTAGGAGTCATCAGATTGCCATAAAGCTAAAGCCCTCAAGTTCATTTATTTTAAATATTTCATGACTACTCATGGCCTTTGCAATGAAAAGAAGGAAAGGCTGATTTGTATATCTAAAACTGTATTCCCATTCCTGCATGGCTCAACAACCCTTAAATATACATGCCATAGAGCAAAGTCCTGGGGGGTGTTTCACAAAGATCCTAAGTAGAACTTATCTCTAAGTTGGACTTAACAATTATGGAAAGCCATTAGCATCCTTGAAAACTTTTTGTTAAATTTATTTTAAAGGCATGAAATGTTGATTAAAATCATTCAGGAGATTTCATGGTCTTGATGTGGAATTTATGAAAAGTCTAAAATAATCGAAATTTTGCTTTTGATATATTTCATTATAAGGCTACAAATGGCTTTCCATAATATTTAAGTCCAACTTAGAGTTAAGTTTGACTTAAGATCTTTGTGAAACACCCCCCTGATGTTCAAGGAATTTAAGGACCAATTCATAGCCTTTCTAAATAAAATATTTAACAAATGAAAAAAGAAGACTTTTGTTTCATAAAAGTATTATACTTAGTGATTCAACACAACATTCCTTGAAGTGGGATCCTACAAATAAACACAAATTAAGTTTGACCCATCAAAAATTGATTTGATTTACTGCAGGTATCATTCTTTACAATGGAACTATTTGAGGATGGGCAAGCGTTGTGCTCATCCCCTTGGAGAAGCTGTCAAGCTTCATACCAGTAATAAAACCTGACATGCACAGTAGGTCAGCTCTTTCCTTTATACACCTACATCTAACTCCTAAGGCATGTTCAGTTATGGCGCATTAAAAATGCTGCCAAAAACCACCGCAACTTATTTAACTAAGAATCCTTAGAAGTGGAACCATTTAAGGATGGAAAAGGCAATGTGCTCATTCATTTTAATAAGGAAGCTGTTAAGCTTCATACCAGTAATACAATCTGATATCCACAGTAGGCCAGCACCTTCCATAAAACTCCTATATCTAACTCTGAAGGATTCTTCAGTTACGGTGCATTAAAAACCGCTGCCAAAAACCGCCACAGTTTATGCAACACAACAACCTTTGAACTTTTGAAGTGAAACTGTGGACCATTTAAGGATAGAAAAGGCAAAGCACCCATCCCCTTAAAGAAGCTGGCTTGATACCACTAATAAAACCCGACATCCACAGTAGGTAAGCACCTTCCATCGTACACCTACATCAAACTCCTATGGTTTGTTCAGATATATGGTGTATAATTATCTAACTCTGAAGGATTCTTCAGTTACGGCGCATTAAACCGCTGCCAAAAACCGCCAGAGTTTATTCAACACAACAACCTTTAAACTTTTGATGACTGTGGACCATTTACGGATGAAAAAGGCGATGTGCTCATCCCCTTAAAGAAGCTGTTAAGCTTGATACCACTAATAAAACCTGACATCCACAGTAGGCCAGCACCTTCCATCAAACACATACATCTAACTCAGGTTTGTTCAGTAATGGCGCATTTCTCTGCAAAAAAATTGCTGCAGTTTATGCAACACAACAACCTTTGAACTTTGGAAGTGAAACTGTGGACCATTTAAGGATAGAAAAGACGATGCACTCATCCCCTTAAAGAAGCTGTTAAGCTTGATACCAGTAATAAAACCTGACATCCACAGTAGGTAAGCGTCTTCCATCCCACACCTACATGTACATCTAACTCCTACGGTTTGTTCAGATATGGTGTATAAAACCGATGCAAACAAAATTCCTGCAGCTTTTATGTGTAAATAAATATAATCACTGAGCTCTGTGTTATAACATACAGAAAAGTGAAGCGAAACACACTTACGCAGAGATGCCAACCTCTTGATACAAAAAACAGACTGAGTATCCTAAAAAATCAGACTTTAGAGAGAAAAATCAGATTTTCACGAAAACTCGACACTACTAATGGTCGGTCGGCCCCGGGCCAGTAAAATTTCAGAAAAATGTGAAACAGGTACGTACGGTCAAGTAAAATGTTTGCTCTTTCATTAACATTTTAAAAGAAAATTGTAAAGCAAAGTTTTTGTTGGGGTTGGGGGAGGTACTTGTACAAGTTTCTATGTGATTCCATGGTTTTTATGGGTATACAAATATATATTTAAAAAAATATATTTTGAAAAAAATATTTAAAAAAATATAATAAAAAAAAAACATTATTTTGTTTTGAAAAATAGTATTTTAAGAGGTGATATTGTATTATCGTATTCCACTCTTATCATCGCACTAAATACAATTTAATCGTACTGGTTGGCATCTCTGCAAGTTACGCCATCCTAAGAAACTGTGTTGGCTTTATAATGCGTCATACCTGAACGGAGCTTCATGCTCTTGAACTCTGCATAGAGCATAGAATGATAAATCAATGTGTCTCTAAATGTCACAAGGAATGCGCCTGCTTGGTGTCGCCATCTTGCAGCCTGGAAGCCTATGACGAACACTGCACCATTTGTTTATGTCTGATTGTTAAACAGATAGAGTGACAAGTCACAGGCTCGAAGCTCGCCTATGGTTTGTATTCCAGTCTCTTAGGGGATATTCAACAAATATATCAGCCTTCGTCATAATATTCCATGCTATTAGCAAACATTACATTACATACATTGTACATGTAGTACCACATGCTAATGGTGACTGCACGTCAGTGTATTTGTATTTGTATCATTAAACAGATAGAGTGACAAGTCACAGGCTCGAAGCTCGCCTATGGTTTGTATTCCAGCCTCTTAGGGGGTATTCAACAAATATCAGCCCTGATGATAATATTCCATGCTATTTAGCAAACATTACATAGTACCTCATACTAATGGTGACTGCATGTCAATGTATTTGTATTTGTATCATTAACAGATAGAGTGACAAGTCACAGGCTCGAAGCTCGCCATGGTTTGTATTCCCATCTCTTAGGGGGTATTCAACAAATATATCAGCCTTGATGATAATATTCAATGCTTGTTTAGCAAACATTACATAGTACCTCATGCTAATCGTGACTGTCTGTGTATTTGTGCAAAAACAAAGCATGGTGGTCTTCAGAGAAAAACAAATACCAAGGGCAAATTCTCAAATTCTCATTTTTTTCAAACATTGACTACTGGCTTTAAAGCTTCTAGGCAGCGTTGGTAAAGCTCGCTAGAGCTGATGAAAGCTACTCGCATCACGCTATCCCCATTAGCACGTCTAATATGGCCTGCATGCCTGTCTGCCAGCACGGCTAGCTCTACGGCTTCTATGTATATGAGTTGACTCCCTGATTTATTGTTTCTAAAATCAAGCTCTTGACTTTGATCCACAGGAGTGATGCAGAGGGACCTTCTCACACTTGGGAATAGAGACCCTTGCGATATACCCATGTTGGGTATTAACTTTATTATAGAGTGGGCGTTAAAGGCAAGAAGGATTGCATATAAAGCTTTGCTTTGAAGAAAAAATAAGATAACTGAAACACAGATTACTTAAAAAACAAAACAAAACAAAACAAAACAAAACAAAAATAGAAAATCACACATACATGTACATGTAACAGCAAATACTATAGATTTGACAGATTTTGATATTTTCTATTAAGAATAAAACTGTTCTTTATTTGTACAAAACATGTCTAAGCATTTCTATTTGTTCCTTAATTATTTGCCTAAGAGAAATGATTGATTGTACATGTCATACCGAGTTTAAAAGTACATGTATACTTATGTGATAGTGCAAATATTACAAGTGGCTGTGCAGGACAACTTTTAAAGCATTAAAAAGAATCATTATACATCAACATAAGCAGTGATAGTGAAGGTTCTCAACTGGCACTATTTCAAAAAGTTTATAAAGACCAACATGATTTGTTTATAATGAATACTGATTGAGACATTTCACAAGAAGACGACAGACACCAAGTTGTTAGCACCTACCTTAGTGTTAAGCTGTAATTACAGGGTGATTAGTAAAGGGAAAATGATGGTATTATTATTTATTAGTAAGGAGTTAGGGTGTTACATAAGAATTTTACACAGAAACCAAAGAAAAATATGTGTCAGTTATACAAAATAAAAAAAATAAAAAAATAAAAAATAGGTAATGCCCTGGAGAAAGGAGGCAAAGTTTGTTGCATATCTTCTTTTTCCATTAGCGTGATATATTTAAAAAATCAGGCCGAATTTTCAGGAACCAAACTAAAAATGGACATGAAACAGGATATCTCCCTGAATTACCAGTATTGAACAGGTGTATTTGATAATTTGCACCCAATTTTTTTTCTTGATCATTCGTTCCCGAGTTTTGATATTCTGCTCTGCATTATAATAATCATAAAAACATAAATTTATCTAAATTAGATGTTAAATCAGTACAAGTACAGTGTAGGTAAACATTTTCTAAGTAATGAGGGGATACAGTTATCGAAATTAGATATTAAGCTAGTAGGTCTCCATTTAGTGGGGAGGTCCTATCAAATCAATAAACAAATATTAATTTATACAAGGAGAGGAAAACCAAATTATCTGTATTGGTTAGAAGTACTTGAAAAGTACATGTAGACTTGCAGGCAAATCTCAATGTACAATGTACACCAGGTAGAATCGTTAGAAATTAATAGCCAAGTATAAATTGAGACTTCTAAATATACAGTGCTTATCAAAAGAGTGTACTGAGCTTTGGCAGCACATGATGACAAAGTCATAATGAATGTGACCTTGCAATATTTCTCATGGTAAATTTTTGTCTAATGATACTCTTCTCTGGATTTTTTTCTGTCAATGATGACCGAGCACCAGGATTTTTTTATAAATATCGTCAAAGTTCTAATCTAGATAAAATGGTAAACAAGAATTTGTAGGTATTCATTTAGTGATTAATATGATCAAAACAATTACCTAAATAGACACTTAGTGGTAATAGGCTATTAACATCATTATTAAATGCCATCAACATTCTAATATAAATAAGATGTTAAAGCCCCTCTAAAGTGTTGGGAGCCTCAACATTTTGATGGCAAATTTCACCTAAATTGTATCATAATGTGAAAGAGGATGTCATTTAAGACATATTTCAGCAAGGATTTTCAACAAATGTGTTTCAAGTTGAATATTGATGAAAGAATACAAAATTAGGCTTTAAGTTTCTGCATACAACAGAAATCCTAAATTATGTATTCTTTTACCCATATTTGTCTTCAAACACATTTGGGTGGGGGGGGGGGGGAATCTTTGCAAAAGTGTGTCTTAAATGACATCCTCTTCCACATTATGATACAATTTAATTGAAATGTTGCCATCAAATTTTCATGCGAACTTGGGGCTCCCAACACTTTAGAGGGGCTTTAAACAATATTGAGTGATTAATATGATCAATGAGGTTATCTAAATAGACATTTAGTGGTAATGGGCTGTTAATTTTTTATCTTCTTTACAAATAGAATATAATAAGTTAATGTGAGTATATTACCTTTCCAGAAAGCCTGTTAACACTGACATCACAGGTAGTTAGCTTAACACTGGCAGCCGTTTGCTGGGTTGCAAACACGATGAAACCAAACCCGGCAGACTCCAACTGACACGTTACTATCTGCGATACAACAAATGGAAAATACAAGGTTTAAAGCATCGTTTAACAATGTTAAATCTGAGATGCATGGCCCTACGTGTTATCAGTGTCTGTGTTATGGTGTAATATTGAAGCCCTAAAAAACTGCGCTTCAAAATGATCATGAAGTGCCTCAAGAAAGTAAAAATCTTTGAGTGACCGGTTTTACCATACCGCACTTGTTTCCCCAATAGACTGTAGTGTTATGAACACCGTTAGGAAAAAGCTAAATTTGATTTTGATTTCCAATCATAATCAGACAGGCGATCGGCTTGTAAAAGTCATGGGGTTCCTGACTAACCTAAAGGTATCTATCATTGCAGCATGAGCTAAATCCAGGGTTTTGTTTCAGAATCTGAGACAAAGTTACCCAATCCCTTTAAAGACACCATAGCAAGCAATACAGACACACTGATGCCTTTCCTCTTGCTCTCATTACAGTAATTGCAAGAATGAACAGAAAGCTAAAATTGGACAATATAAACCCAAGCTATAGGGAACAAAGCTCACACAAAAAAAAACATGTGATTGGTTGCTGGAAATTTTGTTTAAATAGTACATAGAGATGTACGATGCCAGCAATGGAAATGTAAGCTCAATATTATTGTTATTATTATTAACCCTGCCTTTGGGAACTCAGTGATTCCTGTATTAAAGCCTACCAGAATGATAAGAGCAGTTGTCTATTGGTTAAGTTACCATAATCCCTAAACAATTACAAAAATGTATTTTTATACAGATTTCTATAGTTCATGTATTGTGCCATCATGAACAACATACTACACATGTATGAAAAAAGAGGACTTTTAGAAGGTTGGTAATTTCAAGATTCTGTCCAAGATGGAAAGCAATACCCCCATCATACGTGTACACCCTGTAGCTGTAGACTGTAATCAGTCAACATCCATCCCTTGAGATGTTAGTGTGATGTCTTCATCCTCATTTCAGGGGAGAGCAGAGGCTAAGAAAGACCAGATGGAATGTGCTTTAGGAGCATTCTGGATACCTACATGTAGAAATCCAAGATGTATTGATGAAGATGGTGTCTGTTTGTTTGATAGACTCATATAGATCTACTAGAGATGTTAAATCCATAAATAGAGGTTCATGCAGGAAAAAAAATACCCTTAAAAAGATTTGGGGGCTACTTTTCAAGCTTGCTTGCATGAAAATAACACTCTTTAATTTGTTTTGCATTGAACTCTATGCAAATTTTTTGGGGCTCTTTTACGAGTTTCAGGGGCTCTTTTTGGCATTTCAGGGGCTAATTCGCCCGAGCCCCCATGTATCTTTTTCACTGGGTTCATGCCATTTGTATGACTGATGGTGCGGCAGCATGAGCATGCTACAGCAAGAATGATTCTGGACTTTATTTTTTCAAAATACAAGATATTTATATACAGGATTAGGAGTAGGGTTCTAATTAGTTTGTAGAATAGGTTTACAATGTATTTAGGGTGAGGGTTAGAGTAAGGTATGTTTAGTCCAGAGTTGAAGTTACCGGTATGTCTGGTTAATGTAGGATATATTATATCAACCATTAATCATTTGGTCTCCTGTTGCAACGTCCACCAGGCTCCCAATGGTTTTAATGGCATATATGTAATACCGCGGATTGGGTTTGAAGCAGCCTTCTTATCTGACTGATCTTTACAGAAATCTGGTAACCAAATGAACCACAGAGCAATTGTCCCTAGATCATTGCTCGCGCAATACTAGAGGATATCTGCCATGAGAAGCCAGAAGGGAGTTAACTATACTTTCCCCTTGTCTACACACAACATTTTCTGCGATTAGGCGTGATTAGTCATACTGTTTCGGGATAGTTATACCGTTTCGGGATAGTTACATGTACATGATGAATTGTGTGTGTGGACGCTTACTAACCATACGTCGTATAACGAAACGCGGGTTTGGGCATCGTTTCAAACTAACTAATCATGCCTAATCACGCCTAATCACGCCTTATCACGCCTAATCACGGAATGTGTTGTGTGTGGACATAACTAGTATAACTAGTCGAACTATTATCTTCATCACCATGAAGCGGCACTTAAACTGGAAGAAGAAGAACTAGAGCGGTATAACTGGGCGGGGCTTAATGTGACCTCGTGCGAAAGGAGACCTGACCTCTCATTTTCGCTTCCATTTCATGACCGCAGTAGCAAACTGCGCACCTATACGACTTTCGCTGTAGAGTTTCGTGATTACTTTCTTGTGTGTGTGGACACCCTGGAATTTATACGATGATTCTTTATACAACGTTTCGTTATAGAGTTTCGGGATAAATTGTTTTGTGTGTGGACACGCCGTTTGATGCAGAGATAACACTCTTCTGCCTCTAAACAGAAGCTGTACTAGTCCCAACAATAACTATGATATAAGGTCATTGGACTGGGCACACTTTCTCCAGATGGCCAATCCATCCCTTAATGACCGTATGAATGACTGCACAGACATCTTATTGAACAAATATATAGACCTGTCCTCATCAGCTCGAGATTGCCAAATATCCCGCTATTTGAACTATCCCGATAGCAAATTATCCAGTTAATTCACGTCTTCATCAGTCTGAAGTTGCAATTAGCGGGATATTTGGTCGAGATAATCATCCCAAGATATCTTGAGCTACTCTTGCAAGATATCCCGCTATTTGTCCGGTGCATCCTCACCAGCCCGAAGACTCGCACTATGCCCGAACACTGAGCAAAATATCTTGAGCTTGAGTTTCAAGTTTCGAGGTCGAGTCTCGAGCTGATGAAGACGCGATTTGTAACTTCGGGATTATTTCCCAAATCAGAAATGGCGAGCTATTTGGCAATCTCGAGCTGATGAAGACATACCTTTATTGAACAAATATATGAGACTGGTGAGAGACTGGTAACTAGGTACGTCCATTGCTCAGTCGAGACATCTGGGTCAGCAGGTTGATGGTTTAAGCAGCTCTTGTTTGTAACATACCCGGCTTTCAACCAAGTATCAAGGCACGTATCACAATGCATCTAGGCCTACCGGTAGTCATACATGTATCTGATACCTCATTCGCCTCATTATACAGGTCATTAGACTGACTGAAATTGATTCCTTGTTTCTCAACCACAAAATTCCTCTAAATGAAGAGGAGGAACTCTGGTTGATGTTTTTGTTATTTCTTGCACATTCAATGACAGTGGGTCAATGAAGATCGATTTCTAGTTTCTCATGGATCGATATTTTGTTTAAAAGGCCACTCTAAGCCAACTAACATAGCCTTTCAAAACATGAATACACCTCTACTTATTAATATTCCAGCCTATGATTTTTCAGAAATTCTCTAAATTGACCAAAAAATGATAATAACCATCCATCTTTCACAGTTCTCACGCTTGCTGGGCTACGCCCCACGAAAAAAGGTAATACAGTCATGTGGCCTTGATGACGCATTTTACGTCATTGCGGGCATGTCCGATTTGACCTACAACTAAGGATCTTACATTAGGAATGACGAAATTGCCAGAACATACTGGGATTATCAAGTGCATATTATTTTTCGGATAAATGTCTTTTTCTCCCTAATTAATATCATACATGTAGGTTGCCTTTTTAAAGACATTTTGATGCCTATAATTCCCCTCCTTTTCACCGGAGAGGCTCCTGCAGTAACTGTGACGTAACATATGCTTTTGCGCGATACAGCTCCGAAACTGGGCTTTTTTCTGATCGTTCTGAGTCATCATTCTTAAAGCTAGATTCCAGAATTATTGATGATTTCTAAGAAAAATCATTGTCATGTTCGGAATCTCCGTCAAAAATTGTTCTACGTGTCTTTTTGTCCTTTTTTAGCCTGTTTTGGTTAGAGTGGCCCTTTAAGAAGAGCAGGAGGGATCCCACGTTATCTATCTACTATATTTTTCTGGCATATTCAGGTCATTGGGCCAAGTAACATTGATTCTTATTTTCTCATCCTCCCTGTCTACAATTTAGAAGAAAGGTGCCCCAATACTATTGGCATTTTGCTATTTTGGCACAGCAATTGAAAAGCAGGAGGCCGGGTTCCCTGCAAATCCAAACGCCCCAATCATTTTTTTTTTTTTTTTGGGGGGGGGGGGAGTTCCGGACTGAGAGTCTGGGGACACCGTGTGTCCCGGCGCCTGTTAGTGTTGAGCCTTGTCAATTGCCATTGTGTGAAATTCTAAACAGATATCATCAGTACAACTTCCTATGTCAACTTGTCCTACAGAAGATATTATCCCAAGTTAAATTGACACTAAAAAAAAGATTTTCTTGTTTTATTGTCAGTTTCTTCTCTAGATATCCTCATATTATTTGTTCATATCCAATGTCTTTCCCAGTTAGAATCATGGACAGATTTTTTGGGTGGTTTTTCAGTCTCATTAGCGCCTTTAATTAGGCAACTAGATATTGGCGCTGTATAAATACCTGGATTGGAATGGATTGGATTGGATTGGATCCAATGAAAAAAATAAAAATAAAAAAGAGAAGACATGCAAAAAGGCATCAATTTTATTTAGCCTTATATTATAAGTATCAGTTACACCGGGAGGATTGAGACACCCAAGGGTTACAGTGATTCTGTTCACTTTTCCCCTCCCAGTCACACTTAATAACAATACCCTTTAGACAGTTTTTCACAATACTTTTAACCTCAGTTCTTGATGTTTACCTTTAACGTTCCATTAACTAATTGGCTGCCACTTATAAGCTGTATATCCCCAACACAAGGATGAATTGATTAACATTGAGTTAATTAAGCCTCCTTTTATGGCAGTGATCAATCAGTCAATTCTGTTTATCTGTTAGCAAGGTACCTGCACCTTCTATAAGTGCAGTTTGTGTGATTAATCAACGTAAAAATTGCTAATAAATACATTTTTGTGTGTAATATGATGTATGTTGTCATCATCATCCTGAGTTATCATTATCAGTTGTAGTAAATCTAGCATCATTAGTGCCTTTAATATTATTATTACTATTACTCTTGTTAGCAATATGATCATTTTCGTTATCATTATCATCATTATTATTCTCATTATTATTACTTTTATTATCATTGCTATCAATGAGTGATAGTAATGATAATAAAAGTAATAATGTGAATCATGGTAATAATGTGAATTTTACATTTTTACCATGATTCACATTATTATTACTTTTATTATTATTGTTATTATTATCATATCATTTTCATCATTATCATTAATATTATTATTATTACCATCAGCATTCATTGTCATAATCATAAAAAATGGAATAGTCATTTCCAGGTGATAGCTAACTGTTCAAAGTTCCAGTGTACAGTACATGTACATGTATATAGCGTGTCATGGACAGTGACTCGCACACCAATTCATTTACTCATAAAATAATCCATCAGCGGTAATCATAATCAATGCTAATGGAATTATAGTTCGTTAAAACTGCCACTAGACGCCAACTGCATGTACGTGTAAGGCGATGAAAACAAGCCAAAAGCAGATGCAGCATACACAGTGAAACAGGCACAAATGTAGATCTACGAGTGATGAGGGGTGGGGCTCATGTTCCAGTGACAATAGCTCAATGAATGAATTGAATTTATGAATTTTCAACCTGGACTAAACTAAACCTATGAATGTGAACATGCGTTTAAAGATAAAGTTGAGTTCTGGTCATGCGATTGTATTGTGAAAGAAATGTTGCGGAATCAATCAGAAAAGGTTGATCATCTACAATGTAGCATGTAAGCATTGGTGTGTACTGAAAGGTTCTGGAATCATCAAAATTATAAGACATTTGGTCCAGTCTGGGTAAAGTTACAAGTGCTGTACACAGAAAGATGTACATGTATACACAGTATGGGACTACACAAACATGTGGTACATTAAAAAAATCTGTTCCGATTTGTATGATGTAATGTGCCATATTTAGAATAATAAGGCATTTGAAGAGCCATGCTTTTCAGGGAGCATGTTTTCTCTGATATTCTTCCACACTTGCATACAATGATAACGCTCACAAATTTGTTTTCATTTCTTCCCAGGACTCAACCTTCTCTTTAAACCCATGTACTCTCAAATTCATAAACCCAAACTTTTCCTGCCCAACCCATACCTATTTAATTGTGTTTAAATTTGGTACATTCATAAATGTTTTTTGTATCAAATATGGCTTTAAGTAATTGAATTTACAATTTACAGAAAATAAACAGATCCACAGAAATACAAACGACAGCCTGGAATAAATGACAACATGAAAAAGGTGGAGATTTATTTTGGTCATTGTTATGTGCAGCAAAGAAATGACTACATGTACGGTCAGCCCCATAAACCCGATTATATACCCACCACAAAGCTACAAATGCAGGCAACAGAATTAGAGGAAATCTCATTAAAACTGTCCCCACTGTATTATAGCAATAAAAACAAAATAAAAGATAATTTCATTTGGTTTGGAGCTTTATACCTACGTCCTCTTGTGTGAAAAGGCCCAAGGTCTATTTTTCTATCAATATTCTCTCTTTTTTCAATCAAAAATATGAAAGAAGGTGATAGTATAGTACCTATTGCACTATCATATCCTGAAAGCCCCAAGGATAAATATATCCATAACTACGAAACAATCTTATTAGTAATTGAGTTGCATATTCTCTTCACGAAGATGCGGGTTAACTAGTCAGTTTGACTGGGGAGACCTCCTTCTTTAAAGGTACTACGGTATGTCCGATTTGCATGCCCAAAAAATGAAAAGGTTAAATTCCAACAGCATTTGAAAGATAATACTAATTTAGAACTTCCCTAAAAATGGAGGGCTTGAAAATGTCTTTACAGTGTAAGTGGGAAAATAACGACTATTAGTTGTCGAATCGACTTAAGAGCTATAGAGCCAGGAAGTAATAGTCTAAATTTAAGACCATTGTACCGAATGGTCGTACGTTTTATGGTACGCAAAGATTCAATCAGTTTAACTTTGGCCATTACAAGAAGTGGGTTATTGATGTAGACAAATGCTCATGTACCATTACAGCTCATTTTATGTATGTTATTACCAAAGAAGGAAAAAAGGCCAGTCAGTCACTCAATAGTGTCTGACAGTGAAGTCTAGCAAGCAAACAGGTTTTCCTTCCATAATTTGAATATTAGGACACTGCTAACGTTTAAATTTCACAGATAGGACATACATGACATACCGTATTCATAATTCCTGCAAAGTTCTACAGAATTCGGTGTTGGTTGCAAAAGGGACATAGTATCTTTAACTGTTGCCCATGGCATTGGGGCTGTGGCTGTGGCAGGGAAGTTATTAATTTAATATATGACTGGACCATGTAGACAAGTAAGAACATTGTGGTATGGGGAAGGAAGGGGCTGAGGGAACAGAGTCTTCAGTCAGGAACCTCGTAATGTGAGCAATACATGCAATTATCCATAGAATGAAGCCATTCTTGGAACATGAAGCATCACTGCAATAGCAGCGTGCGTGAGACAGTGATCACACATACATGTACATTAAAGGGATCCGGAAACTTTGTCTTAGATCCTTTAGAAATAATCCTTGATTTAGCTCATGCTGCAATGATAATTATAAACCTTTAGGTCAGTCAGGAACCCCATGACTTTTTACAAGCTGATCGCCTGTCTGATTATCAAGATATTTATGATTGGAATAACAAATTTTGAAAACCGTGTGCCAAACGGTTTTCATAACACGAGTATGGTAAAACCGGTCACTCAAAGATTTTTACTTTTTAGAGGCACTTCTTGATCATTTTGAAGCGCCTCAAAAAAGTAAAAATCTTTGAGTAACCGGTTTTACCATACCGGTACTCATTTTTTCCAATAGACTCTAGTGGTACATGTATAAAGACCCTTAGGAAAAGTTGGCATACAACTGTATATATTAATCACTAATATTTTACTTTTCTCCCAAGCTACATGTATATTTTATTGATAAAACAAATTGGTCTGTTTGTTTACTTTTTATATGAGCCCTTACTGTTGCTGCATGCATTATTGATGCTTGAAGTATTTTAATAGCATATTTCTACGTACCAAGTGATCTTTTGGACCTGCAACTGCCTGGACATTCTGGAACTTTGGGGGCGCACTTCCAGGCTTGATCCGATCAAAGGTCACTTGTACTGAGCTCTGGAAGAAAAAGAAAAAAGAAAAAAACAGAATAAAGATTCAAAATTTTCAAAATGTCAATTCAGTCAAGCCATATCAGAAATCAATAGGCTTCCAGGATTAAAACATTAATAATAATAAGTCAATAATGGTTCGTAAAAGAAAAACAAAATCAAATCAGGAAGGTGATACTACTGAACAAAGAATATTGTTTCTTACTGACGACCTTCTGGCTCTCAATGTCATAAATGTTCAACAAGTCAAAAGATACTCAGGCCTTAAATTTCAATATTTTTAGGGCAAGGCCACTTTTCTGTAGGGCACATTCCTATATTACAGCACAAATAGGAAGAATTGGAAAGGGCACAACAAATCTCCAAGGCCAATGAGAGGGGCATTGAGGCCAATCAAAAGGGCATCCACGGCCATAGCCTTGGATGAATTTAAGCCCTGGATACTACTTAAAAGGGAGGTGCATTATCAAATGAACTTGGTATTGATAAAAGCAGAAGATGGAGATAAACAGATCAGTGAAGTTTGAGGAAGATCTGGTACAGGACAAGAAATTTACCCAACAAACACAGATTAGCAAGTCAGTGATAACTATCTCCCATTAGTAGTAGTACGGTAGTATTTTAGTTTGAATATCATTACCCCAAAATCTGAGATTTGAGCATCTTTTTCAATGAAAATATAATTTTGGAATCAGGGGCTTGTATTTCGCCTCTAGGCCTACTCTCTTTCATTATCTAGAGCCCTCTCTCTCTTTCAACCCCATCCCCTCTTTCTTTTCCTCCCCCTTCTACCCCTCTCCCTCTCTCTCTCTCTCTCTCTCTCTCTCTCTCTCTCTCTCTCTTCCCCCAACCCCCGCTCTCTCTCTTGCAACTCAATCAAAGCTAATAAGTCTTTCACTTTGAAAGAGTCCACAATATCCTTGTAGCAGCGTTGCCATGGTAATGCTGTATTCATTCCTCCTTCTCATGGGGTTGAAATGGTTTGCTTTTTTCAGATCTGTAATTAACTTGGACTGCAACACAATTTTAATGAAAATAGATTTGGTTAAAATGAAAGCAGGGCTGGATTTAAATACAGACAATGAATATGAAATGAAATCAGAACTTTTGCAGATTGAACCTAAAATCAAATTAGGAAAGCAGCATGGCAATTACAGGAGATAACCAGTTTTAGTATTAGTGTTTGTTGAGGTTTTTTACTGAAATACTCATTTTAGCCTTCTTTTTATAGAACTTTATCCATCTATCGAAAATAATATCGCTAGTGATATTCGTTTGTCTCGCAATGTGGTCAATAAGAAATAAAAAAGTTCACGACGTTTCGTGCGCTACTGCAACACTTCGTCAGGTGATAAAAACTACTGTAAGCAGGGGTCTTTTATACTTTACGGGAGGACCGTAACCTGATAATAAATTCTACCGGTGTGTAATGTGTCATAGCTTTAAAGTTTCACAAGGGCATGTTCAAAAGCCTCTTTAACCTTACACAGTGTGGGCACTGTCGTTGGCCTCTAGGCTATAGGAATTCTAAACATTTTACAGAACACTGTGTTACTTTGGGAGAAAAGGTATTTTTTATCCAAACTGACATCCTTGGGGTAAAATGCATGCAGTTTGATGTACACTGCATACATGCCAACATTTGAAAATCAGAAATCTGTACAAATTATGCTATTTTCAAAAAAAAAGAGGAACAATCCTAACTCTCCTATTCAATACTACAGACAAATTTGTACAGGAAGAGGAACACCTGCATTAAAATGATAATTATCTTCTCCCAAAAAGAGGAATGTTCCTCTTTAATCTGAACAGTTGGCATGTATGACACTGTCACCCATGGTATTGGAATGATTTTCTTTAGCACTTTTCACAAAGTGTTGTGTGAATATGGTTCATTCTTGATACATGTAGATAAAGTAGAGTACATGTTGTCGGCCGGGTGTCAGAAGGGCGTTAGCACACGAGCGACTCAAAAACTATTTTTTGAATTAATCACATTTAAAGATTTGTTTTTATATCTAAACTGCTTTCCGTCCCGATAATTGGTTTAAAACATAACAGACTAATAGAAATGTTGTAGTAGAACAAGGCCACAATTTTTTTTCTCAGAAATAAGTCAGTTTTATAAAAGTTTGAGGCAATTTAGTGCTAACGCCCTTCTTCTTAAAGTTTCATTATTGACCTGAAATTTGAGCTAACGCCCTTCTGCCAGCCAAGCGACGAAATATCTATCTTCTCAGAACTTTATTAATCAATCTCTGTCACTGTTTAGAACTTTAGATTGACCAATAAAGTTTATCTATCAATAATAAACCATCTTCTCACATTACTTTCTGAAAATGGTACAGAAAATTATTCTGACTTAAACCCACAATCCTTTCATAAAAAGAGGTAAGGAAAAATAAATCCAAATTTATGGGCAATACTGCAGCTCAGACACAGGGTGTATTTTCTAGGTCCTTGAAGTTTGCTCATGGTTTTGCGATGAAACGGAGCCAGATCTATTTCCAGCGAGCCAGCACATATTTGCAGAGTCTGGACTTAGGCCATAATGTTGTTTCATAGACTATACCCACCTGAACATTTTGGAATTACAAGTAGACACCCCAAAAAAGATTTCCCTTGTGCTAACAATATATGCATGTTATGTACATGTGTTGTGTGTGCAAACACAGGTCTTAATTAATCAAAGGAAGAGCCCTGACACATGAGGTACCGGTAATAAAAAAGCAATTATGATGAAATACAAATGGGTCCATAATTTACTAGTTGTAACCTAATTTCACTCACGAGACTGGAATATATTCCAAAGAGTAGAAAATCTTGGTTTATTTTTATTTCAGATTGCAAAAAAACGGTCATTAGCTCAGAAATTCTCAAATCTAGTCAGTAGCTTAGTATCATACAGTATTAGTGATCATGAAACCATTCATGAGATTCACAATAGTAAGTGTGCAAGAAAAAGTGCCATTGTATTAGTACCGGGCAGTTAGAAGTACATGTATGGCTAACATAAGAAAAAACAAGGTCAAATTAATTTTTCTCATTTTCTGCCTATTTGCTTAATTATCTGTTCGGTTGTTTTCCAACATTCTTCTTGTTTCAGTTTCGGTGTCTCTCTACATGAGTGATTGAATCAATTTGAAGAGAGGAAACCGAAAAGTCGTTTGGCGGGCTGTATCTGAATTTCAAAGAGAAAATCACATTTCCGTTTCGTTGACAATCATCCGTAGAAGAAAGACTCCATGCATGGCTGATTGTCAACGAAACGACTTAAGTCTTTTGTCAATTCTGCTTTTTGCTACGGCAGGCAGCCAGCGAAAACAAATTTGTTTGCTAACATTATGATAATGTAAGGGCTACTTTAAACAAACAGAACTTTGTCATTCCTAGCTTATTTTTCCTAATTGAGGTGTCTTATGAAAGGGCAGAAACTCAACTTTCTAGAAATGTGATTTTCTCTTTGAAATTCAGATACTGCTCGCCAAACAACTTTTCGGTTTCCTCTCTTCAAATTGATTTTAATCACTCATGCCTGAAATATGCATCATAATGAGTTGCAACAAATGAAAGAGGAGGATATAAGCTTTCCAAATATGTGTCATTTATTAATTATAAATGTGATTAAGTTATGATAAAACATCGATAATTCTCGGTTTATTTTTTTCTGGGACGCACTGTACATTAACTTTGCTTCATCATTTCATAAATACTGGTCTGGTATGTTCAGAAATTCATATGAAATTAGAATAAAGAAACGTATAAAGAATCATCGTTTAGCTAAAAGGGCATACAGACTAGATATTACAATATAGCATATCAAAACGTTATATTATAAGAAAACAGTTCTAAAGCAGACAATTGACATGATAGGTGGCCAATCATCGGAGCGTGTTCAAGATGAGCCCCACTTAGTTTTTGTAATATCTGTATGATACCTAGCCTATAATCTAGGCGGAGTGCCAAGCTTTTTTCTTTGCTGCTAGACTAACCCTAAGCAGAACGTCTGATACGGCGAGACTACGAACCGTGAGTCGCGAAGCGGCTCACCGCCTATAATCACTGGTCTAGCTATAGTCGTTGTTTTGTTATTATCGACCATGAATCCGTGGCAGTTTTTCGTACGAAAAAAACCTCATGAATACGAAATGAACTCAACCAATCAGAAACACGTATGGAGAAGAGTCTATGCATATGCATATTATAAATCACGTGACATTACGTCATTTTCTTCATCCAAGATGGCGGGTAGTTCATGCGACGACGATCTTCTGCGAGAAAGTTTATCATATGCGGCCAACAAACTAGGCATTCCTAATGGAAAATTCAGAGAACTGCAGGAATCCGCTATTCGTAGCGTTATTGAAGCCGGCAGGGATATTTTTGTTGCATTACCTACTGGTTTTGGAAAGAGTGCAATATACCATGAAAATCAGTATTGATTTTATTATTTACGATATAAATCTACGTATCTACCTATTCTACTTTGCTATTGTTGCACCTCAACATTGCATAACCGAAACTTAAAACACATCGCCAAATTGCTCATACCCCCCCGACCAATGGCGCCCTCCGTGACCCTTGCGTCCGAGCGCCGCCAACGTAACCTCTTCCTCTTATCACGAGTTCCCTAGGACACACCTTGGTAAAGGCGCAGGGGATGGAGGGAGGGAAAATAGGTAGATACGTAGATTTATATCGTAAATAATAAAATCAATACTGATTTTCATGATTTACATCAATAAATCAACGTATCTACCTATTCTACTTTGCTAAAGACCAGCACAGATTAATGCCGGGTGGTAAAAACCAAGCAAACTTATCAAATTAATAAGAAATAGACGACGAAGCCGCCTTCAGAGAAGCGACCACAAAGGCTCGTTCGCCCACGGGCACATCTTTGAGGTAAAAAGCAGTAAAAGAACTTGGAGACTTCCAAAAAGCTGCTTTACAGATATCTTGAACCGAAACTCCGATGAAAAGAGTCCAAGACGTACTGACACTGTGAGTATCATGGGCACGAGGAGTCCTGCCAGGCGTCAAGGCCTCAGGGCCCGCCACCTTGATAGCCAAGACTAACCACCTGGAGATCGTATCCCGAGATGCCGCCGAAAGTGGCTCTCGAGAAACCAGAAAGAGCTGATCCGACTTGCGAAAAGGCTTCGTCTTGTAAAGATACCATTTGAGGGCGCGAACGGGACACCACAGTCCGTCCCCGAAGACCGAAGAAAAATCCGACAAGGGATGAAGCACCACTTCCACTGAACCCGACGTGTCAGACTGATTCTAAGCAATAAAAGAAGCCTTGGGAATCAAACGAACCCCACGTCCTCCCCAGCGGATATGCCCAGGGGCAACTGAAAGGGTATGAAGTGAGCTCCTACGCTGACCAGAAGTGATTGCCATGAGAAAAACCGTCTTGACCGTAGTAAGCAGAAGCGTCGCAGAACACAGCGGTTCGAAGGGAGGGCCAAAACCTTGGGTAAACTCCACACTGGCGTCAGAGGTCTGAAGAAGGGTCTCTTAAGGAAGAAAGACTTCAAAAGAGCCGCTAGCTGAGGAGCAGAAGAAACCGAAGATAGCAGACCGATAGCCACAAATCGTTGACAGAGCTCTCCCCTTGTCATACAAAGAGATCAGAAAGTCAGCAATAGAAGGTAAAGACGCCTCTCTAGGGGCGACGCCCACCTCCTCACACCAAGTGTGAAAAGCATCCAACCAGGAGTTGTAAACCGCCCTGGTCGACTCTCGTCTACTCTGGACTAGAAATTGTGCAGCACGTTCGGAGAAACCTGACGAACGAGCCCTCTTCCCGATAACCGCCAAGCGGTCAGACGGAGGATTTCCGGCCGCTGGTGTAGAATACCAGACAGAGGTTGCGACACCAGATCCGGATGACACGGCAACGACCACGGAGCCCCCACCAGGAGGGTCAGGAGGTCCTGAAACCACGACCTCGCCGGCCACCAAGGAGCTATGAGAATCATCATCGCTTGATCTTCCCTGATCTTCCAGAGCACATGGGGAAACAACGCGAACGGGGGAAAGGCGTAAGCCCTCCATCCCTCCACGGGATCGCAAAAGCGTCCAGAGCAAAAGCTCCTGGTTCCCGGACTCTCGAGAATACCGAGGAAAACGATGGTTGAGCGAAGTTGCGAAGAGATCGATGTCGAGAACACCGAACACTCTCCCCAGTTGCCTGAAGACAGTCGGAGGCAGAGTCCACTCTGAGGGAAGGCACTTGTCTCTGGAGAGAAAGTCCGCTAAGATATTCTCTTCGCCCGGGATATGTGATGCAATCGGGAACACCCTCGCCCCCTTGCACCACGCCCAGAGTTGAGAGGCCAGCTCGTTCAGAGCCACAGAATGAGTGCCTCCCTGTCTGTTGATGTACGCCATCACCGATACGTTGTCCGTAAGAATCAGAACCGAACGACCCACCAGACGAGCACGGAAGTGACGAAGCGAAGCAAACACTCCCATGAGTTCCAACACATTGATGTGGGGCAGAAAGTCCAGATGACTCCAGTCTCCTGAAATCATTGACCCCTGGCAATGACCTCCCCAAACCAAAAGCGACGCGTCCGTGGTGACGGTCACAGAAGGGAGAGGAACTCGGAAGCGTTTGCCCTGAAGGAAGAAGGAACGACGAAGCCAAGGACCTAGAAGACCCTTGATTCTGGACAACAGGGGGATCCACGACAAAAGAGAACTCACGCTCGGCTGATAAAACTCCAACAGAAAGAGTTGGAAGGGACTCATCAATAGTCGACAATCTGGAAGCATGTCGACTAGACTGGAGAGAAACCCTAGCCACTGAAGCCAACGCTCGGCTTTCACCCGACGTGCACATCTCAGAGACCGAGCAGTCCTGACTATCGTCTCGACCCTGTCGAGACTGGGACGAGCCAGCTGATGACGAATGTCCAGCTGAGCACCTAGGAAAGACGGCGTGCGAGTCGGAACGAACTCTGAATTCTCCCAATTTATGAGAAATCCGAGATCTTGAGCCGTGCTGATCAGAATCTGCATATGATCCAACAGCAGAGCCTCCGACTTTGCGACCAACAGCCAGTCGTCTAAATAAGCGAAAAGACGAAGACCCCGACTTCTCAGAAACGCCATGACTGACGCCACGACTCTCGTGAAAATCCGCGGAGCAGGGCGCAAACCGAACAGGAGCGCTCTGTAACGGTAGAATTTGCCCAGGAAGGCAAAACCCCACAAGATCCCGCGATCGCGGATGTATCGGCACATGAAAATAAGCGTCGCGAAGATCAAAAAAAACCGCGACGTCTGCGGGATTCAACAAAGAAAGGATGGTTGCCAGATGATCCATTCGGAACTGAACCTTTCCCAAATGAAGGTTAAACCGCTTCATGTTGAGAATCATTCTTAAAGAACCCGAGCACTTGGGAATTACGAACACCGGCGACAAACAAAGACACGGGTGATCGTCTACTTCTTCTATTGCCCCCTTCTCTAACAGAGACACGAATTCGGAGGAAATGTGACTCTGAAAAAGAGGGGACATGATCGGAGAGCGGCTCCGGAGGACGCCATTCGGAAGAGGTTCCACAAAATCTATGAAGAACCCTTCTCGTACCACCGACAAAACAAATGCGTCGCTGGTGATCTTCTCCCACGCCGGGAGAAATCTCCGGAGCCGCCCGCCGACCTAAGACCCAAGCACTCGGGGGAAGCCATCATCTAGAGAATGACTTCCCACCACCACGAAAGGGAGTCCGGGAAGATGAAAATCCCCCGCGACTACCCCTGGACGACCTACCCCTAGAAGTCGAACCACGTAGTGAAACTATCTCCACAAAGGTGGGGGCTGGCCACTGGAATCTGCGGAAGCAGTCCTGGAATTTGATGCGGTCGAATGCCCAAATAAGTGAGCACAGCCTCCCGACGATACTTCTCGATGGAATGCGAAGTCACCGCAAGCCGTGAGAAAAGATCAAACAACAAATTGTCACTTTTATCAAAAGGACCACGAGTCCCAAACTTCTTCCCCAAACGACTGGCCACCGCCACAAGTTTGGGAGAAACCCGTTTAGGACACAAATACGAATCCGCATCCTGAGGAACGAAAGCGTACTTGTCCACCTGCCGCTTAAGAAATCCCGTCGATGACGACAAGTCTTCTGCGGCATTCACAAATTCTTCTTTGTGTAGATCAGGAAGAAACAGTCCCTGAAACGCTGAAGAGTCCGATTTAGAAGACAGGAAGCCGCGCCGATAACTCCGGGACGACACAAGAATCGGGCACATATTTGTGAAACAAGGCTAACGAATCCGCCGCCAGAGACACAAACGGAGTAGACGCATCATCCCCCGCAACTGAACCAGACGACTGAGCGATGGAACCAGTGTCCCAACGATCAACCGAGCCCCCCCCTATCTTGACCAGATAAACAGGGACGATCCCCGCCTCTCGGAGCGCCCAACGAAGCGTGAGGCGGAGAAGCAAAAAAGAGAGGACCCCGGCTGAATACGACAACTCGAAACCCGCACCGGCGACTGCTCAGGCGAGATCGATGCATCTTCGGAAAACTCCGAAAATAAATCAACCGCGATCGGATCCGAAAGTGAAGTAGGACGAACCGGGGGAGCCGACTCGGGCACCGAAGATCGAAAAGCGTCAGCAAAAGCCCGCATCCAATCCGAAAATTCCGGCGGGGGTGGAGGCACCGACGGAGGGAGAGTAGCCACCAAAGGCGGACCCGAGGAGCCGCAAACGGTTCCGTAAAATCAGAGCGCGGATTCTTCGAAGGATAAACAAAATCCGAGGAAGAACCGGCCACAGCGTCCCGGGAACCCCGCCTCTTACGAGACGTAGCGGTAACGTAAAAGGCCGAAGGAACGGGACGGTTATCCGATAAAAGCCCGACGGTAGGAGCTCCCCGCAAACCGAATCGGGAAAACGGAACACGCACCGACGGAGAGGCGCGGTTAGTTGAAGCCCCAGGATCCGACTCGGCTGCACGGGTACCCGGACCGAAATCCGGAACCGACAAATCCGACAAAGGGACAGAAGAACCGATCGGTGACCGGTTCAAGTCCGGATCCACGGAAGCAACCCGAATATCCGTCGATGGATTTGTGCACCGACCAAACAAAAGACCTGACGGAACAATTGTTGGCGGTGCAGAACTAAGGCCCGTTCCACCCAGAGTTAATACCTCTGGGTTTCCGGGAACCGTCCCGAGAGGAGATAAAATCGCCCCCTCGACCATTCTCATAGGCTTGCCTTGCCCGCAAAAATGTCTGCTGACATTTGCATCCCCGGGGTTTGCGGTGTCACCACCGCTCCCGAGGGGCGTAACTAACGAAGACTTATTAGTAGAATCCTTCGTCTTCGTATCCGTCGATGGATTTGTGCACCGACCAAACAAAAGACCTGACGGAACAATTGTTGGCGGTGCAGAACTAAGGCCCGTTCCACCCAGAGTTAATACCTCTGGGTTTCCGGGAACCGTCCCGAGAGGAGATAAAATCGCCCCCTCGACCATTCTCATAGGCTTGCCTTGCCCGCAAAAATGTCTGCTGACATTTGCATCCCCGGGGTTTGCGGTGTCACCACCGCTCCCGAGGGGCGTAACTAACAAAGACTTATTACTAGAATCCTTCGTCTTCTTTCTCGCGACAGAACTTGATTTCTTCTTCGTGAAACCTGCTAAGAGAAAATAAGAACTGCGAGACATATTATAACCTGCGGGAAAGAAAATTAAACAAAGGGTACGAGCAATTATCAACAAGAATTAAAGAATTAAATAAACTACCAGTGACTAAAAACACCCCACCGACTACCCCCGCACGCACCCGAGGCCTCGGAGGAGTGAGGACGGGCAAACGCGAAAGCGGAAACGTAACAGTAGTCGGCAAGAAAACGTTCTAGAATACTGATAAATAAATAAATTCACGGAGTGAAACTACTCTCTAACGAACAGGAAATCGTAGAGAATATTATAAAAGGCGAAAATGCGAACCAAAAAGTGACTAAAGAGGAAAAACTCTTCAACTTTTGGGAGCGATTTTTAGTGTAACTTATCCGTTCGGATGCGAAGAGATAAGAGGAAGAGGTTACGTTGGCGGCGCTCGGACGCAAGGGTCACGGAGGGCGTCATTGGTCGGGGGGGTATGAGCAATTTGGCGATGTGTTTTAAGTTTCGGTTATGCAATGTTGAGGTGCAACAATAGCAAAGTAGAATAGGTAGATACGTTGATTTATTGATGTAAATCAAGCAATCCCCTTGTGCTGTGATTTTCTACGCGACCACGGATTCTATGATCATGATGACTCGAGTCGTTGCGGTTTCTTATATCTGATTGGTCGAACGTAACATAGGTGTACCTTATTTGGTAGGGCTGTTGAATGATTCATAGATCCGCCATTTTGAATATATATGAATATTGATTAGCTAGACCAGTGATTATAGGCGGTGAGCCGCTTTGCGGCTCACGGTTCGTAGTCTCGCCGTATCAGACGTTCTGCTTAAGGTTAGTCTAGCAGCAAAGAAAAAAGCTCAGGCACTCCGCCTAGATTATAGGCTATATGATACCAAGTTCAGACTACATGTACACCAAGACTGATTCTTTATTGAGTTTTCATTTGAAAACGTGCGGCTATACCTGCGTTCAGCTATAAGAAAGAACTGCGTTCAGCTATGTATGCGTTCAGCTACAATACATGCGTTCAGCTGAACAACATTCAAGGACACATTGTTCAGGTTAGAAACAAGATAAAATTGTAGCTATCGATTCTCGTAAAGCTCAAAGCGAAATGCTGAATGCAAGTGGTCTGAATGCAATGTTAGACGATACACCGTTACCCTTCTCCAGCTCCCTTTCAAGAAGCCTGCAATGAGCGCAAGCTAGGTCTGGCCTTAATTGCAGACTAGACATGGTATTTGGTTGAGTTAAACATGCTCTAGATACGATGAATTTTAGCTGTGTGTGAAAAGGCTGTTAGTCCTATTCAGCACTATTTTCTTTTTATACAACATTTCTATCAAAGAGTACCAAAGCTGTGACATAGTGCTTGTGGTCTGAATGCATAGTTAAATAATGCTTCTCCAGCTCCCTTTCACAGAGCCTGCAATGAGCGCAACCTAGCTATACATGTAGGTCTGTCCTTAATTGCAGACTAGACATGGTATTTGGTTTGATTACCCACCAAGCTTTAGGGCCTGACTCAGTCATCATGATACGACTGCCGGGGAATGCAACATCAGTATGACGTAAATAGCTCACTATGCTCCCTCCCTCCGGCTGCATTCATAAAACATTTTCTAGCAGGAATCAGGGACTTGACTAAATGATCAAATCATCAATGTAAAACATTCTTTGAAGGTATCGAGTTCAAAAAAAAAATAATACTACAGGTACTCTTGTCATGCTCTGTTTGTTCCCTGTAATCAGTTCATAAAAATTGTGATACATAAAGTTATGAAATGATTCTGGCCATTTTTTTGTTAGTAATCCTTAGATAGTAAGAGTTCAGAATGTGCACTTTATATGTATGTACATGTACATGTCATTACATGTTTATATATACACTAGTGTTCGTTATTTAATAAATGCACTTTCATGTCATTGAAACAGGTTTAAGATTTCCATTGCACTCCAGCAGATGTTTTAGAAAGCATCATTTTAGCCAATTTGTGTT
The DNA here is from genome assembly GCA_035222895.1 of Strongylocentrotus droebachiensis. Classification (NCBI taxonomy): domain Eukaryota; kingdom Metazoa; phylum Echinodermata; class Echinoidea; order Camarodonta; family Strongylocentrotidae; genus Strongylocentrotus; species Strongylocentrotus droebachiensis. The sequence continues at coordinate 10,169 of JAVYIG010015199.1, read as the reverse complement.
TCCAGGTTCACCTGAACCTGTACTACATGTACAGTGTATGAATAACCGGAGAAAACTAATACGAATGCAACCCTTTCTTGAACAAAACATATTTCAATGTATTTATATGAACGCAGTCTCTGTATGCACGTCCGAAGCCTCATGCATAGGTCACCAGGAAGGGTCTTAATTGTAGACTAGCGGATGTCATTAGCAGCCATGTTACCAGTGAACATGAACAAGCTTAAAGGCCAAGTGTTCTGATCACCTACTGATTAGTGAAAGCAACAGGGCTGGTTCATTTACAAGTCATCATATAGTCTAGGAATAGGAATAATAATAGCTAGTTCTTATATAGCGCTTTTCAGGACCGAAGGCCCTCTCAAAGCGCTTTACAGATATATATATATTATTACCCCGGTCATAGGATTCAGGCTTACCCGCACACAATGTATGCACATTCTCCACTCCCTGGGGAGCATTCCAGCCAGGCGTCTTTTTTTACAAGCGCACACGTGCTAATCTAACCACATTAGCTTTCGCATCCTACCAGGTACCCATTTAACACCTGGGTGGAGAGTGGCAAATGTAGATCAATGTCTTGCCAAAGGACATGAGTGCCGCGGTGGGACTTGAACCGCGAACCTTGTGATCCACAGTCCGGTGACATATCCACTCGTCCACGACACCTCTACACCTCTAGGAAAGGCCAATTGGTCATCAAAATTGGCTTTCCAAGCTCAGTCCCAACTATTTAAAAGAAGTACAGGTACAGTATTACAGGAATAAAGTCTGATTTTAAGCTACATGTATTCTGAAGGAAAGGATGAACAAGAAGTAATAAGAAAGTTATCTTTTATTCTCTCTCTCTCTCTCTCTGCAGCATGTGTGTTGGTGTGGCTGGTGTGGGGTGGGGAGGGGGATGTGGGGAGGAGGGGGGGGGGGTCTCTCTTTCCCTCTTTCAATCTCTAACTATATTACACTCAGTCTCTTTCTTTCTATCTTTTTCTCAGCCAATATCTATCAAGTATTAACTGGATTATCTTTCTCTCAGATTTGTACTTAAATAAAAAGGATCAAAAATATCATTAAATAAATGAGTGAAAGAGATATCAGTAAACTTCTTAGGAAAATGTGATCACAAATAGGATAATCATTTACTTTTAAAACAGATATTATACAACCTAAATGATCAAACTTCAATTGGCAACTCTCAGGAATGGCTTAAATAAGTCAAGCCAACCAAGCTCTTGAATGTTCAATCTAGAAATGTGGAAAAAATCCACAGGGCTCAGGGCGAATTTGCCCCCGAAATGCCCAAAAGAGCCCCCGAAAATCAGAAAAGAGCCCCTGTAAATTTGCATAGAGTTTAATGCAAAACAAATGTTAGAGTGTTATTTTTATACAGGCAAGCTTGAAAAGTAGCCCCTGAAAAGTAAATATTAATTTTTTCCCTGATCTAGAAATGTCATCTTTCTCAATTTCTTCTCTCTAGTTCAAGCAGAAATCTCATAACTTTGGAATGACAGACGATCCCTTAAGCGGCTCAGTTACAACACGCCTAAAGAATAAGTTGTGCTAAATCTGTTCTGGATTTGCCGCTAATCCTGAGATTCTTATCAAGATTCCAACAAGCGTCTAAAAACTGAACGAGTCGTTCAAAAAGGGCTGTGCTGAATCTGTATCAATTTCAGGGAGTGTACATATACACGTACACGTGTATAACTCACCTAGGAAATACAAATATTTTAAGTACTGAAATTTAAGAAAAAAGGAGAAATGGCAAAAGGTGTGCCTTTTGCTATTCAAGGCTTATTATAATTGGATACATGTACATGTACACAGTGTACATGTCAGTATGTAATCTGCAACACATAAATTTAAAAGTATTATTTGTTTTCAAAATTTCACATGATTCACTTCTTTGATGACCCTTGTGAAACAGTAAAAACCTTGTGTACATTCGTTGTCAAACATTTTCCAATCTTAATCTGTTTAAAAGATTAAAAAATTAAAAAATCAATTAACAAAAAAATGGAATCTACCGGTACTTTAAAATCACCTTCTGAAACACCTGCATGCTACACAGTACCTATTTTGAAGGGGACCAAATTGAACTTTTTTGAGTCTGTATGCATCAAATAAATTCTTTATAAAGATTGATTGAAAAACTAGTTATCCCTGAGAACAAGTCTGAGGCTGTTTACCTTTTACCAAAACGGGACCTTCTCTTTAATCACCTGACCTGGACGAAAACCCTTTTATATTTCTACCGCCTACACTATATGGTCGGTCGGTCGCTCAGAGTTCTAAGTTTAGATCCCAGTTAAGTGGAGCACCCAGCCAGACCCTGGTTATTATGTTCATTATCTAATGAATGAAGAATTCCACACGCCATGATAAACACACAGCAATAAATCTATAATGCGTGAAGCGGTGCATGGCTGACTGGATGTCTGTCCGAGGGTATAGAAACACACAACTTGTCAACTATTAGACCATTTCCAAAATGCATTCAAGTATGTTTGACTAGCGATGAGCTATTACATTCACCTGTTATACATGTACATGTACATGTACATGTATCAATACCGGTAGTCAGAATACAAATTGCATACAGTATTTGTTGCTAGGTCAGACAAAACTATGACTTGCCTGACCTTTCAACATCATGTAAATCGGCTTGCAGTAGGATGTAAATGCTTTGTTTCATTCCCCTGAATGCGAACACACAGTACAATGTTTAAGTGGTATAAAAGGAACCTGCAGAGAAATCTAAACTTTAGAAACAAGTTACATTGTACACACATGTACATGAAAATGTACATGTACATGTACAATGTACATTTCTATGTACATTTATGATTTGAAAAAATATAATTTTCAATAATTTGAATTCAAAATAAAATGTGTATACACTTTGTATGAAGATAATAATTTAAGTATTGTAGATAATATATCTACAGTATTTTTATTATGATAATTTTGAGTTAAAAGTTGACAATCACCTCAATTTATAAAGTGAAGATGAACACATACTGAACATACATTCGTCAAAACTCATGTACACATCCGAGTGACACAAACACACATTTCTGTGTATCGTGCGTAAACGGTATGACACTTGATCATTAATCCTCATTAAATTAGCAACACAACGCCCATAAATCACCCTCTGCATAGGCCAACTTACAGATACAGTGAAGCAATAATGGAAAAAAAGATTTCCTTGATTTCATATTTTAGAGAATTATCAAGAGCTTTTCAAATATAAAGTGAAGAATTTGCCGTACTACTGTATTAAAAATAAATACATTCACAGTTGTAGGTCAATATAATGGTCTGAACTTCTTATCATCTTCTTCTCCTTGTCCTTAATTTATTCTTTTTCTCCTCCTACTCCCCCTTTCCTTCCCCCTCCCCCTTCCCCCTCCTCCTCCTTCAAATAGGATTTAATCTTTTAATATGACTAATATTTTCTGATTTTCTCTGTTTTTCGTCATTTTGAAATTTGTAAAAGAGCTTTATAAGCCTTACATGTGGTGTGAACAATCCTCTGATCTACTCTCATAGTATCAAGCAGGTGCCATGGTGTGAAGTGTTCACACTTTGTCTGTCCACAGGCTGTAACATTTCTCACTGTATCTTCCGGCTGTCTCAAGTAGATAGAAACATAGTATTTAAAGGGAAGAATCAATACCGCAATTTCTTTTGCTCCTCCCTGAATGTTATTTTCTGAGCAGTCACATTATCAATGTCTCTGGAGATCATATTTTTGTAATTTTAAACTTTAGCTGGAATATCCTTCCCCCCTCTCTTCTATTCTATCCTCTTCCCTTCTCTTCTCTTTCTCTCTTTCCCATTCTTCCCCCTCACTCTTTCAATTCTCATTCTCTCTCATTATCTCTCCCTCTCCTCTCTTTCTCTCTCTCTCTCTCTCCCATTCTACCCCTCACTCTTTAATTCTTAGTCTCTTCTCTTTTCTTCTCTTTCTCTCGCGCTGTCCAATTCTTCCCCCTCACTTTTTAATTCTCATTCTCTCTTTCCTCTTCTCTTTCTCTCTCTCCCATTCTTCCCCCTCACTCTTTCAATTCTCATTCTCTCTTTATCTCTCTTCCCTTCTCTTCTCTTCTCTTTCTCTCTCTTCCCTTCTCTTCTCTTCTCTTTCTCTCTCTCCAATTCTTCCCCCTCACTCTTTCAATTCTCATTCTCTCTTTATCTCTCTTTTCTCTTCTCTTCTCTTCTCTTTCTCTCTCTCCCATTCTTCCCCCTCACTCTTTCAATTCTCATTCTCTCTTTATCTCTCTTCCCTTCTCTTCTCTTCTCTTTCTCTCTCTCCCATTCTTCCCTCCCTCCCTCTTTCTCTCTCTCATTATCCTCCTTCCCTCCCTCTCTCTCATTCTTCCCCCTCACTCTCTGTGGTCATAATATCCTATTTTATCTTCCCCCACCACCAAGTCTTACACACCATTACCCTCTCATTCACCCAGTCACTCAGTGTGTAGATTACAAATACATGTATCTTCAGTAGATAGAAACTGAGAGAAATATTTTACCCAGCATCTACATGTATGTTACATGTACTGTAGATCATGGTTAGATCTACAATATCATCATCTACATGTTGTACATTAACTTAAAGGTACTATGTCCCTTTTGCAGCCAACCTCAAATGATGTAGAACTTTGCAGGAAATATGAATATGTCATGTATGTCCTATCTGTGAAATTTAAACGTTAGCAGTGTCCTCATATTCAAATTATGCAAGGAAAACCGTTTACTTGCTAGACTTCACTGCCGGACACTATTGAGTGACTGACTGGCTTTTTTTCTTCTTTGGTAATAACATACATGAAAAGAGTTGTAAAGGGTAAATGAGTATTTGTCTACATCAATAACCCACTTCTTGTGATGGCCAAGATTAAACTGATTGAATCTTTGCGCAGCATAAAACGTATGACCATTTGGTACAATTGTCTGAAAATCAAGACTATTACTTTTGGGCTCTATAGCCCTAAAGTCGATTTGACAACAAATAGTCGTTATTTTCCCACTTGAAGACATTTTCAAGCCCCACCTTTTTTAGGGAAGTTCTAAATTGGTATTATCTTTCAAATGCAGTTGGAATTTAACTTTTTCATTTTTTTGGCCTGCAAATGGGACATAGTCCCTTTAAAATATAATAATAATAATAATAATAAATTTGTATAGCGCAGCTTTTATACAAGAATATATTCAACTGCGCTGGTTAAGAGCTCCTTTTTACTAAATTCTACAAAATAAGATCTCTCAATTAAACAAATCAGTTTTTGTATTGAATTTGAAAACATTGAGAGATGGAGTGCTTCGTATTTATATTGGCAAGCTATTCCATAGTTTGAGGGCAGCAACTTACATGTACAATGTACATGTAGTTAGCTTGCTATCTTCTATGCCATGATGTGGAGTGCCTGGAGTGTCAAGCCTGCCAGACATGAGTGCTATACAATAAGAACCCACTATTATAATTAGTATGACTTTTTAAATCTTGAGCTTTTAGCAAGAGGACATGTATACCTCCTATTTACCTACTGCATTAGAACATGGTACACAATGTACATTAGCAACCTGTGCAAGCAAGCAATATGCCAGCCTAGCGTAGTGTTCTTTACATGGGTTCATCAATGCACTTGTTGAAAGGGCCCTGAGCTAATGGGAATTAATTAGCCTCAGCCAGCTAGCGGCGGCGGGCCAGGCATCAGCTAGGGATGCTAAAACAAAACCTTGATTGAGAGGGAGGGAAGTAGAGAGAAAGAAAGAAAGAAAGAAAGAAAGAGATAAAGAGAGAATGAGAATTAAAGAGTGAGAGGGAAGAATGGGAGAAAGAAAAATATGAGAGGAGAGGAGAGGAGAGGAGAAGAGAGGAGAAGAGAGGAGAAGAGTTTTAAGGGAATGAGAATTAAAGAGTGAGGGGGGGAGAATGGGGGAGAGAGAGAGAGAAAGAGGGGAAAGGAAAGGGGAGGGAGAGGAAAGGGGAGGGAGAGATAAAGAGAGAGAGAAAGAGAATTAAAGAGTGAGGGGAAGAATGGGAGAAAGAAAGATATGAGAGGAGAGGAGAGGGGAGGGAGAGATAAAGAGAGAGAGAGAATGAGAATTGAAGAGTGAGGGGGAGAATGGGAGAGAGAGAGAAAGAGAGGAGAGGAGAGAAGAGGGAGAGATAAAGAGAGAGAGAGAATGAGAATTAAAGAGTGAGGGGGAAGAATGGGAGACAGAGAGAAAGAGAGGAGAGGACTGATATTAAAACAAAAGCTTGATTTCATCCAACAGCTAATAGGACTGAGAGTGCATTAGAGTGTATGTATGCATGGGCGATTCACCAGCTTACACGTGTACAGTACACTCGCTCATGCAAATACAGCTTCTTCTTCTGATATCCATACCTGTTGCTTTTTCATACATGCACTAGCACTGTCTATGGATGTGGGTGGTTGTGTGTGTGTGTGTGTGGATACGGGTGTGGGTGTGCCTGTCAGAGTGGTGTGTGTGAAGGCAGCATGATTGTGGGTTCTGTCAAGTGTTGGTGTTCGAGGGGCGTTAATAATTTATTATGTCAACGCTGATGGCCAAGGTGATATTTGTAAAAAATAATAATACTGACAAAAGTCTATGTTTTTGTTGCGGCCATGTTTTGCTCTTCTCTATCTCTCTCTTTCTCCCTCTCTCTCTCTCTCTCCCTCCCTTCCTCTCCCTCTCCATCTCTCCCTCCCTCCCTCCCTCTCACTCTCCATCTCTTTCCCACTCTTTCCCACTCTTTCCCTCTCTCTCTCTCTTTCTCTCTCTCTCTCTCTCTCTTACCCTCTCACTCTCTCTCTCTCTTTCCCTCCCTGTACCTCTCTCTCTTTCCCTCCCTCTACCTCTCTCTCTTTCCCTCTCATTCTCTCTCTCTTTCTCTCCCCCTCTCTCTCTCTCTCTCTTTCTGATTTTCCACTGCACTGTAACACTGTCCTTGACATATTAGTGACCATTCATCAAGAAGGGATTGCAAACAAATGAATTTGACAGCCACACAGCATCCTTCTCACTCAGTAAACAAAGTATGAAATATACTAAAAGAAAATTTACAATTTCTTCAATAAATTATCTATCGGGAGCCAGAAGGGCATTAATAATGCAGAGATAAAACCAACCTGGCTCTCAACAGACAATACTACATGTATGAAGCCAGGTTTCAGCTTTTCTCATCTATGAATTGCTGTTTGGTCTACAACCAGTTCGTCTAAGAAATTTCTTTTGGATAAATTGCAATAATCATTTGAATTCAAGACCTATTGTATTTGTATGTTTATTGTCTCGATTTGTGTGTTGTATAATGTTTAGTAACGAATATATTTATGTTTTTTTATATAAGAAAAGGGCCAATGTTTATATACAGTGTAAGGATTATGTTTCCTTTCAGGTTGCAACCTATTCAGTTTATTTTAAAGGTAAAGACCAGTATTGGTAACGCCCCAATTTCAAAAAAATGAAATGGAAGCTCTCATTACCAATCATGTGAAAGAATATGTTTTGACTAATACATGATGATAAAAAATTTGCCGGGAAACCGCCTACTAATTCATATATTTGGTAAATTTATTTCTCTCATGGTCGTGTGAGAGAGATAGGGTAGTCCCATATACATCTTTCTGTGTATAGTGCTTGTAACTTTACGAAGAATGGGCCAAATTTCTTATCATTTTGATGATTCCAGAACCTTGCAGATGCTAGATGCTAGATGATCAACCTTTTCTGATCGATTCCACAACGTTTCTTTCACAATGCAATCGCATGACCATTACTGGTCTTTACCTTTAAGTCCATGTCAAATATGTTCTTAATGTGTAATTTATGTTAATATTTGATTGTTAAATATAAAATGTTTTCTTTAAACTGAATGAAATAAAAATTGAATTGAATACTATCCACACGGTTGGTCCTATAATCATTTGTCTGTTTATCATTTGGTCTAATGACCATTTAAGCTAATTGTCATTTGGTTTACCAATATGGTCAAATCTCCAACTACTGTAACTACCAATTTGCTCTATTATTCATTTAGTACAGTTAGTCTTATTCCAAGTTTGTCTAATGACCATTTTGTCTACCATTCATAATGGCCCGGTCCCACTGGCCGATGGACACAACATGTATGCATAAAGGACACAGCGGACGAGCACAATTTCGCGGCTGGCTCCATCCGTTTTCATCCGCTCCAGAAATGGAAAAAAATTGCGAAAATTTGCGAAAACAGAACGGAAAATAACGGACGTTGGTAGTATGTACATGTAGCGGGGATGTTAAACGGATGTTCATCGGAAGCCTAGCGGATGAAAGCGGATGGAAGTGGATGACAGCTTTGAATATTTTATATACGAGATGCATACGCTTACATCCTTTCTATTTCCGTACTACTAACGATGTATAGACGTTCCGTGTACCTTATCTTTCCTCCCTCTTTCCGTTTTCAGCTGCAGCGGATGTGAGTTGCGAGGATGCCCAGAGGATGCAGAGAGGATACAGCGGGCGTTTAACGGATGATAACGGACATAGAACGTTTGTTGCTCGTATTTGTCGCGGATTTACATCGTACACGGCGGAAGTTCATCCGTTCTAAAAGTTTTGTGCAGCTCAAAATTTTTTGCGCGGATGAAATCACAGTGGACGGATGCTCGATGGATAGAGCGTATGAAACACGTACATGTATGCAATGAGTACACAACGGAAGCATAGCGTTTTCCAACGGATGGCAAGATTTTTTTACGCTTTACATCCTCTTTGCATCCGTAAGTGCAGTGGGACCGGGCCTTAAGGTTTAATAATCATTTGATGATTATCATTTTTATTTTTTATTATTATCATACGGTGCATACTGTAGGAATATAGCAGCTCTGTACCACAGAAGTGCTAAAATATATGAGGTGTCGTAGATGAGTGGTTTAAGCAATTGACTTTAAATGCAGAGCTCATGGCCTCAATCCCTGACATGGCACTAATGTCCTTTGGCAAGGCATTAATCTACACTTGCCATTTCATACCCAGGAGAGAAATGGGGACCTGGTTGGATCATGAAAGCCTGTGTGTTAATCTAGAGTTACTTGGCTTTCCCAATATTTTGACAGCCTGCAATTCCCACAAAAGTACCACAAAAGGATACAAAAAATGAAGAAAAAAAGAAGAAAATGTACAATTTAAAATTAGTAGCCAAACTAAACAGCTACATTTTATGTTCTTGAAGTTGAATACACACATGTACTTCATTTGATCTGCTATTTCTTATGTAAATTTATTACTTTCATTTTTGTCTTCACCAAGCTGTCGAAGCTTGGCGCCTACAGCATAGCCTACACGTAGAGTATCCCCACTCAGACTGGGTCACATTGGATGCCAGGCATTCTTTATCGGTTAACCCCTGGTACGTGGGTACTACACCGCCCCCCTCCAGCCGTAGGTACCACGTCTAGATCGCTGACAGGGTCAGCCGTATGACGCTATCGTTAGGCCTGTCTTCATCAGCTCAAGATTTCCAATTGTGTAGCTATTTGAACTAGCCCGATCCAAATTATCCAGTTAATTTGCATCTTCATCAGCCCAAAGTTGCAGTTAGCTGGATATTTGGTCGAGATAATCATCCCAAGATATCTTGGGCTAGTTTGCAAAATATCCCGCTATTTGTCCGGTACGTCTTCACCAGCCCGAAGACTCGCACTACTCGGAAACTGAGCAAAATATCTTGAGCTAATTTCCCGAGCTCGAGTTGCAAGTTACAAGTCGAGTCTCGAGCTGACGAAGACGCAATTTTTAACTTCAGGATTATTTCCCAAATCAGGAAATAGCGGGCTATTTGGCAATCTCGAGCTGATGAGGACAGGCCTAATGACGGGTGGAATAATAGCATGATGTGTGACAACTGATCGCCGTAAACAAGACGATGGTTTGGATTACCTATCAGCTAGCAGCCTCTCTGTTGAACACCAAGCCATACCATGCTAGCTATAAGTACAATGTACATTATATAGTAGGCCAGATTATAGACAATGCACGAGTGTCCATTTTTCTAATTACATCAATTGCAATTTCAATTTCAATTACGTGTCGTTAGGTACTACAAGCCATACTGTTTGTCATACCGAGCAACAATTAACTTTTGTCCTTCTTAGCAACAATGAATGTAC